>JAUMHP010000063.1:12498719-12530821 GCA_032361065.1 Enteromius trimaculatus
ATATACCACAATATTACTACATTCATGTATTTTTAATCTAAATAATAAACAAAATTTTAAATGTATTTGAACACTTTATGCCACATTTAAAAATGTATAAATATAACTACATTATAAGTAAAATTGCAGTCCAAATAATGGGGGTTGTAGAAATACAGCACAAGCACACCTTTGCATAAAATATTCCAAAAAGTTTCAATTAAAACTGTGGACCAGCTATTAAAAGCAACTGCAAAAATAGCGTAGCTCTGAGAAAAGCTCTATCATCATTCAGACACAACTAGGTTTGTTATTTTTGTATCTAATGCAAAGACATTCGGGCATTTTTAACTTTGATTAAGTGCCCAAGTACTTTGAGAGGCCTTTATATATGTATACACTACACTGGTATTTTGGACATCACGCTGTAGACTTTATTACTATCAGGTGGTGCTTTTGTAGAAACAACTAGAACCAAAGAAAATCAATAACGTAAGGGTCCTATGGTGTAATAAATTGAAATGAAGGATCACAGCTACCTCTGATGGTGCTTTACACATACTGGCAAAAGGTTCCCCCACACCCCACTGCCTTGCTCTCTAATTTTAAACATACTCTACTCCTGTGTCATTACTCAGTGTTTCTGAATCTGGAGTTAAATGCCACTTCCCTCAGATAACTGATACCGATCTCCTGCACATGGGACCTGTTTACACTGGCGCAGCTGATGGATCCTGCGCAGCCAATGCACCTGCACACACATGCGTACACACACAAATACATACACATCCTCTGAAAGCACTCTCATGTACACCATTAAAGGTTTCATATTGTGTGTGTGTGTGTGTGTGTTCACTCCCTGACATCAATCTGGCTACTGGCTGAGTCTGTACAGATGGGACTGATTACTACACACACTCTCCACAGGTAGAACACACTCTACATCAAACACCAGCAGAACGTACACACATGCATACACATGTACCGGGCGCACTACATCACACAAAACGACATACATATTATATGCTCTTCATCAAACTTTAAAGCATGCCAGCACACTTGCACATATACGCAGATATTTTCATTGTGTTCTTTTCTTTTAAAGAAGGAAAATGTGAGGCTTTCTTTTAGGGAGTGAATAAGAACAAGTCCTCCAGTACGTACTTATTTAAAAATAGACATATTTTTAATTTTTAACAATTTACAAATAGGTTAAATATGTTAAGATTTAGTATACATTCATATTTTATTATCTATTATTAATATTATCTTGGTTAATGGTTAAATTCTGCATGCACTTCATGCATGTTTTAGGACTTAATATGAATTAACCCTATAAATATTTGTTGCATGAATTTCTGAGGCTTCTAAATGATCAACATGATCAATTTTGGTCTAAAAAAATTTAAACACAATCTAATATATACTGTAAAAAATACAGTTTATAGTAAATTCAAATTTATTGTGAATTTATGGTTAAAAAAAAAAAAATTGTATATCCAGTGCACTTTATTTTGATGATCCTTTTTGAAAATTCTGTTGACAATAAGAAATGCTGCACATGGTATGCACCTATAATTCTCATTAGAGTATCAGTAGACTGTATGATTAATATATAATAATAACAATTCTTTATTGTCATGGCAACAGACATTCTACTGAAAATACGTAACTTTGCATCCCTAACCCTACCAGTCTATTAATACTCTACTAAAGTTAGCAGATACACGTATGTACTATAGGTGCAATGCTACTTATAGTCAACTAAATGTGTTAAAAAGGCCATCAAAATAAAGTGAAACCACATAATTTATCTTGGAAATCTTTATTTATGTTTTAGTAAACCAAAGAATAAATAATATTACCAATGATTAGCAATATTTCCTTATTCAGCTTGGGCCTCTGATTAAAATTGTGCTGTTTTTTTTTTCTCTCCGAGTGTCAGCTCCGTATTCTTGCATACTACACAAGCCATGAAACTGATTTAGCAAATATGATACAAACCATAAAACACATTTGCAAATATGCACACCTATGCATCTGTTTGTATACTGTAGTGTCAGTAGCCGATTGATCATTCAGGGCAATGTTTTACTGTTTTCTAATGCATAACAAAACCATACCAAGCTCCCCGTTTCTCATCTGGTAACTGGATGCATGAGAGCATCCAAACAGCATGATTTACAAGCACTGTTATTGCCAGCAGTATAATCATTTATTATTCTCTGCATGCATGCCAAGATACTCTCACATACGCAGACAGACAGACACACACACACACACACACACACGCACATACCACCAGGCCTTTGATGACTGAGTCTTATTCTTTTTTGGGGGGTGTTATAGGGTAGTGGTTTAAGATCTAGGTTGGTAACTGGTTCCAGGTTCAAACCTGGTAAGAAATATCCATGAACTAGCTATTTTTGAGCCTTTCCCAGTAATGCTGTAAGACTTAGGAAGAAGTATATGTATAAATAATATACAGTATGATCTGTAAATAAATAATCTAACAGCATTATAATAAAATATGATCATTAAAGAAAATCTTGAATTCATTTTAATAAACGGTTTGCAACAGTGATTTATTCCAGATTTGACTTTCATCTCTAAAATATTCACCCTAGACAAAGCTTCTAGAAGTACTTAGATATACCCACATCCAAATACACTAATATTTTAATTAATTAGTTAAATAATTATCATTAGTAAGATTATAAATAGATTTTACCCAAAAAGTCCAGAGGAGAAACTGAAATAAAATCTCTTTTTCAAAATATTATCCCTCATGCTTTTTTATCTATTCCTTTAAGCTGTCATGTTCAACAGATTTAAAGAAAACAGAGTGAACGAAGAATTGAAAAGAGAAATGAGAGAACGTTGTGTGAGAACTCAGTGCTCCTGTCATTTACTCAGCGCAAGATTGTTAGGGTTTGTCTTATTATTTTCTAAGCGCCTATTAAAACATTTAACACACCTAATAGTTGCTCCCTAAGGTCAGCTGAAGTAACATCCACTGTGTAAATCATGAAAATCATGAAATCATCTATAAATGTACACCTTATTTAGAATAAACTATTTGCACAGACTTTTATGCATAATGCTTGTCCTTCCAAACCAATCTTTATAACTCCCAAACCAAAGTATTGCATACATAGTGTAGTTTATAATATCAGAGCAAAGTGACTTTTAAGATGCAGAGAGAATTTCAAGGCCGTTCAACTGATTTAAATGAAGGGTCCTTTTACGACATATTCCTTAACATAATGTTTCTGATTTGCAGATAAATTAAATCCTATTTGCTTTGAATCCCCACATTTCTAATGAGGTCTCCCGATATCTTGCAATTTCCAATTCCAGACAACCTCCAGAGAAGCATTTTCGTCATTTCACAAGGGCCTCGGTACAACCAATGCAAACACCAATTTAATAAAACATAATTTAAAACGATGACTCTCAGGTTACTTTGAAACCCTGCCAACGTGACAAAGTAGAAGAGGAAGGAAAAGAGAAAACGGGCGAGAGAGATGTTTGTAATGTCTCAATAAAACCTATGTTCAGAGTTTAAAAGTCCCTTGTGCTTGTAGGTCATTTCGCTAAATAAAAGCAAAGAGGAAGAGAGAGTTTTCAATAGTACATAGGAGAATTCTCACATTTCGTGAGCTCACAAGACATGCTGCTCTGAGCAGCGGAACTTAAACAAATCTGTGACAAATCTATTCATTGAGCTTCGAACATGTATTTCACATGTCTGTTAATCCCAGCAGCTTACAACACAACACCTGAAAGAACAAGTGAGGGGCCAGTCGTCAAACCAACCGCAACAAATTTATTCAGCACTTGGTCTTTAAAACCGTGTCCTAACCAGGTGCAGCGTGATAAAGAGACAAAAGCTACATGTCTTCGAAAAAAACTGAGACCTCTCTCAAAGTACCTTTCTTTATGTTCCACAGGAGATCATACTGGTTTGGAATTACATGAGAAGGGGGAAATGAATTAAACAGAATTTAGATTTTCAGGTGAATTATCTCTTAAATGTATTTGATTCGACATCAGTCTTTCATGTTGCAATTCACCCAGATGTTCTTATGATTAATTGTGGATAACGGGCAACCTGTTAATGGTTTTCTGTGCACCATGGAGAAGTTGGAGCCTTTCAGGTTTGTTATAAAAAAACATTGGACAGCTATTGCTGGTCACATGCACGGCAGGGATTTTAGAGCCAATCACACTGTCATAATATCAGAACGCAAATAATAAGAAGTGGAGAAACAAATCTGCTGAAATGCAGCAGCCAAACCTCATAGCTAAATCAAATGTGCTGAGAGAGTACTGGGTCTCATCAGATCTCGCTCAGTGTTTACAGTGCTACGAGGCACCAAACGTCAATATGACCCTGACAGCTTTAAACCAGACCTCACATCTCTAGAGGGTCAAAGGCCAAATACTGTAAAATCATTTTTTACACAGCTTAAAACATGTCGCAGTCAAACGGGTCAGGTTTGAAGTGTTTCGCTTCTGGCTAAAGATGCAAATGCTAGCGTTTTGAAGTTGTGACATCTGGAAAACATCAAGTCCTCAAGCTGCTCCTAAAAGGTAGGACTAATTTTAATTATACAAATTTGTGAACCTTTGCTCTAATGTTCGTGTTATTGTTGCCCGCTTTGTTTAACTTTCGCCGCCGCTTATATTGCCTCGCCGTCAGTGCAGTGAACCCACCAAGTGGCGGAGCGTCCGTCGGCAGATCTTAAATCATCAGCAGATTAAAGAGCGAGCCGATCGGTACCTATAAACCCTGACTCTGGCAAAACACACTGGATTGTGGGACTCTGGGGTGAGAGCAGTGGATTTGCTGTGTTTTCCCAAGCACAGCTGAAAGGCTCATCAACAGCTCCCTGACGGTCTAAAGTAAAGCATGTATACACACACACACTCCCGGTGTTCTAAAGTGAAAGGTCCCACCAGATCTACCCACCCATTCCCAGATTCAAACCTACGCTATATATTGAGACACATTCTCTCGGTTCCAAAATAGACCAATAAGAAACCAGAATTCTCTTGAGGCTCTGTGGGTGGGCAGAACAGAAGTTTATATGCGCAGAAGCATACTTATTTTTCTGTATTTGGAAGTGTTTGGAAGAAGGGTTAATGGTTTTCATAATCTTAACTCTGCCCTGGGTTAGAAACCGTACAGATTAATGGAGAGACCGCTTTGGAGTCTGGGTCATAGCTACGACCTTGAAGATAATTTGCAAACTTGTGTTTTTATCATAATTACGTGACATTTCAGTTACAAAACACTTCCTCCCAAATCTAAGCCACACATTTCGATCATTATGATTGAGGATGATATGTGTGGATGAATGTAGGCCAAAAGCATTTACTGTCGAAATGAGACGTTTTGCGAAACGTTTATGAACTAAATTTGCATAAATCGGAGACTGGGAGTGTTTCGTTGAAAGCATCAGCTGTTTAATTTATCAATGTGCTGGTTCCTCCCCTTGGTTTGCCTAAGATCTGATAACACTGTTGTTTTACGACTTTATTGAAATGTTTTGCATTCAGCCATACTCGTTCTCTGGCGCAGAACATTCCCTCAGCTCACACGGAGCTTGACCCATGCTGACACTTCTGCTCAGCCGTGATAAAAACATTTATCACTGGCCATACAGGGGTCAGAAGAGTGACTGAGGGGTGTTACACATCTATCCTTCAAGCTCGCTCTCATTATCCCTCCCTCTCTCACACTCTTTCAGGCTGGACATGAGGGAAAAGAGACCTCAGCCGAAGAGAATTTGTTTTCATGAAGTCCTGCGGATATTTTTTTAAAAGGTCAAATGCTCCAACTGATGTTTTTCCCGTTCTTTACATGGTCAGCACAGATAGAAAATGAAACATAAAGCAAGAGAGAGAGAGAGAGAGAGAGAGAGAGAGAGGGATGCTGATATACTAAAGCAAAAATGAAGAACAGACTTGTCGATTACGACTCTGCTTGCTAGTAAAAGAACTCTTACAAATTTAAGTTCAGTTTAGTCATCATGACAAATATCTAAAGGTAAAAATTACACAGGGCCTCTAGATTTAGCCATTTAAAAAAAACTTGTTTATCTAATATAGGAAAAATTAGGAGGATCACACTCCGAATGACCCTCAGTTGTTTTTGGTCTCTGGCATGAATCTGACGGATTCAATAATGTCACTAAAACTATAAAACACTATAAAAATACACATTAAAAATCTGTTTACTGGTCATATATTTGTGCCAGCAGCTCTGCCGAAGTGTAATTCTGTACGGAGTCACTTAGATTAAGTAATTAGTGGTTAAAATTATCATCAAAGACACAATGAGGCTTTACATTCACCAGTACTGTAAACATGAGAGTCTGTACATGGTGCTACTTTAAATGTTTTGTAAATGCTGGCACAAAGAAACATACAGATTCCATAAACTGTGAGGTTGTAGGACCAAAATAACTACATTTTCCTCAGGAATTTATGTCCGCTCAAACAAGTCCTTCTGTGGAAAGAAGGCTAAAGATATTATGTAACATAATCGAATTAAAACACTCCGTGACTTTGTTCATGCTTAATCGATGTTCTAATGTTGGCTTTAACTCAGGGGTATGAAATCCAATACGACGGGATAAGAGCATAGGGCTCATAAAATCAACCACAGGGTGTATGTTTGTAATTATTTAGCGGAGACTTAGTAAATGCAGATACTGTTGAAACGGGTCAAACCTAGTGCCTTCTGTTCACACCCTCTTTGGGAAATGAGTTGACGTGTCCTGAAAGAGAAATGGACTTTACACAGCAAAAATGCATTAACAAACATCTGACCCACATTCATCTAGGATTTGAAGACTAAACCTGCGTATTCATTACGAACATCATCATCAGCAGCAGCTGTAACACTTCCTATGAAAGCATAATCATTTCTTCCATAAATACCATCCGGCGTGTGTCACCATCAAGAGGTCTGTCAGAAGATGATCCTTCCTAAATCTAAACACGGCCTTTTACCCGTAAAGTATTAGAAGCGCCTCTGAGCTCTTTCAATTATCTCAATCACCTCCAAAGCCATCTGAGCTAAAAACACAGCAGTTTCACGTAACCACGAGAGGTTCAGAGAAGCTACACCTCTGTTCTTCATTAGCCATTAAAAGCCTGTTGTTTTTGTAGAGGGAATAAGTGACCTAAAGGGGCATCGTTATGGCTTTGCGGTTTCAGTTTGAACGTAAAGTCGTGCTGGATTACCTCCCCGAGAAGCACCAAGCCCCATTCCATCCAGCTGACTCACAACCCAGCCCTATACATCTCCCCAGCTCTCTTCTCTAATATATGAACAGCTGTGATTGCTTTTATTAAAAACTAATGCATATAGGTTTCTTCCGAATTTTTCCTTTGACTGTTAAGAACATTAATGAAAAGGAAAAAAATGGAAGTGACTACAAAGGACAGAATAATCTAACCATAATCAAATAAAACATTAACAGATATTTGAACAGAGGACTACAGAAGTCTTACTTGAAAACACAAATTTTCTTTCTGTACGTATTTATATTTTGCCTTAAACTGATTTACCACATTAGGCCTATAATTAGGATTTTTGTATTTTGAGCTCTCTGGTCTGATTGCACTGGGAAAAAAAATAATTTGTTCTTATGAGGTTATGTCATGTCCATAACTACTGAAAACAAGATTTGCTACTATATGGGCCTGTCCCAATATTTACACTTAGGGTGTACTCACACTAGGCATGGTTGCCGTGAACCGGGCCCACTCCCCCTCTGGCCTGCACTCACATAGAGTTTCAGCATTCGTGCCAGAGCACGCTTACATCATTATGGTGCGACGGTATTAGGATAAACAGGAAGAGCAGCACTCTCGCTGAACGCGATGGAGTCTATCTCTCTGTTTACTTTGTGGATAGTAATTTTGAGTTGTTTGGTCCGCGGGGTCCACAGCCTTCTTACAGCCTATTGTTAAACAAACTTTGCACCTCTGCCGGTTTTGTAGCGTCGCAAAGACGTGACATTGCGCGTCCTGTTCCATGGTCCTGCAAGGTTAGCACTCACACTACATGCAAACCACGCTGAGTCCAACTGAACCATGCTCTAGCACCCCTCTTCCAAGCGGGCCAGGTACGGCTAAACGGACCGCGCCCGGGCACGGTTCAGAGCACTCACACTAACGTTAGTCAAACAAATCACGCTTTGGTGGTCAAACGCACTTGGGCACGGTTCAAACTGCCTAGTGTGAGTAAACCCTTAAGATCATGACTGGCATGCAAGAAAATCATTACATAAAATTTGTGTAAAATATAAGGTGTTTTTAAACAGAGATTAATGTGCGTAAATGTTGGTGACTGCTTTTTATCAATTAATTAGAAACACCACAATTAAACTGTTACTTGTACTACTGCACAGAAACATATAAGGTTATTTTAGTATGAAATGTGTAAATAAAAGCTTGTAAAGTAGTTTTTACAATTCAATGTTGTAATCATGTCCCATTGGATAATCAAAAGTTCTACACACATTTGCAGTCCTCCTGACTACTGGCCAGATACAGGAAATATGCCCCACAAGGGGTCAAGTGCAAAGATCACAAATAGTAGGTTGAGGCTAGCCAGCTAGCTAGCATTTAACATTTACAGTTCTAAACAGCAACCTTTGATAACTTCTGATGAATCACTTGTCAAAACAAAATTAAATCTCGAGTGGCAAAGAGTACAAAAGAGAAAGTGACTGAGCCTTTTTGGCTGAGTCAAATGACATGTTTTTGTGATTGAAATTCGTCATACTTCTTGTAGCATGACACACCTGCTCTGACGTGGCAATCAAATGCAATCATGTTGCAGAAGGACAGCTGATGTAAAAGAGCTAAAATGATTTTTTTAATGCTTGTTCAGATTTTTTTAAATAAAAGAAGCAAAAACTGCATTTTTGAAAATTTTACACATTTATTTCCATTATGTTTAATCCACTTAAATTTGTAAAATATAAGCAACCAACTTAACATTATTTGTTTAACTGAACTTGTTTTAGTATTGTGTGGACCTAATCCAACTGCTTAATTCCTTAATTGAATAAAACTTGTTTTGAGTGTAGACCTGCAATTTTATTTTCAACCACAGTTAGCTATAAAGTTGATATAGTTCTGTGTTGCAGATTAGGCAGTCTTTTTTCATGCATAAACAAAATCCCTGCAATTGGCATCTAATCTTCTTTCAGTAAACCAGTTATGTAAAAAAAATTATTACAAATGGCTATTTCCAGGTTGTTTTAACTTGAAGTGCAACTCAGGTTTGCCTCAGAAAAATATATTAACGGGTATATATCAGGACTCCAAAAAGCATGATAGACGCAGGCAGGGGCCTGTATTTAGACAGCCGTCAGTAGTTCAGAATTTGAGAGCAGCTCTCTGACTTCACAGACTTTGAAATGTTAAACTTTCAGTGGCTGAAGTGTTTAGATTAGCGAAAGTGATGTAAATAGACGTGATGAAATATGTAAGTGAGCTGTAAACAGTTCTTTTTATCTTCAGTCAGCCGTGTGTGCGCGTGTGCGTTCATGTGCATGTGCAGAGAGTATTGTGTGTGTGAGGCGCGCTTCAAACGTGCGCAACTCGCGCTCGCACCAAATCTATTCTTTACAGTTTGTTTTCTTTTTCCCTCCAAAAATGTAAATGATGTCTAGCTGCTGTTTTTTATTATATGCAACCGAGGAGTGGGCGCACGGCTTCCGTGGCAGGGTTTGCTGATTAATTTCCTGAGGTCAGGGCTATTGCGCTGCGCTTAGTGATGCAACATGGACTCACAGACAGCCAGAAATTTTCTCATAAAATCAACAGAGAAAAATCAGCCGAAATAAACTGCATGGGCCTTTGTACTCCGAATTTTACCTATCTCCGTGCAGATGATCGGTAAAAGTCGCCTAAGGATAGTTTAATAGTTCATGCATTTGTAATCAGATAAAAAAGCAGTTAACTTTTAGTTCCTTGCATGAAAGAAGGAATTAATCCAACTTCCAAGCTTAAACAAATCCCTTCAACCATATCACACATGAATACACATGTTTGAGTTTTTTATTTTAGTTGTTTTTGTTCCCAGGCTTTTCAAATAAATCAAAAGCGTGCATATTAGAGGTGCCAGATTTATTTCCAGTTCTTAGCAAAAGCACCTAAACTACCAAACCAAGCCTACGAATCGTTTGAAAACAGCTAGTTGTATTATAACATGTTTGGAACTAGATTCTGCACGAAGGTAGATCTCCAGTCGTGGGGATGAGATGAGCGCCTCTGCAGTAGCTCGGTTGTTATTGTCTGCGCTCTCGCCACCAGGTGGCGCGTATTGAGCGCTTAACAGATGCACAGCAGCGTCCTTGTCTTGCTCTTGACCCATCGAGACTGCTGTCTTTGTGTCTCGCACGAAGGAACCTGCGACCTGCATCTCGGAGGAATTTGTGTGGGGTGACGTCACAACAGATTTCCCAAGTCAGCGAATCAGAGTTAGTGAAAATGCAGGATACAGTTTATTTCCTATAAATAGCCTACAGAGGACAACAAAAATATAAACACAGAAAAGAGATATATATATTCTGTATTATTATTTCAATGCGTGCAATGGATTCGGAACTTCGGAATTTGTTTAAATGAAAGTGCACATTCCACTTTGATCACTTGTCTATTTCTATTTCCACTCTAAATGAAACTAACTTTTCTTTCTATCTTATATATACAACTGTGAGATTACGTGAATTTTATACCGTCACAGTTTACACTAACCTAGGTGTGTTTGACCTCAAGAGGAAAAGTTTATACCAAGAATTTCCACAGCACTTCAGTTCGTATCAAAGAGAAGAGCTCGAATTCACATTTCCTGTGTAACGCAAATGAAGCTCGTGCTCTTAATCTGTCTTCACTGGGGTCGGGGGTGACAAATTGACTAATGGTTTTGGGACGTTTAAAACCGGTCTCTCATTTCTTTCTCGCAGAGAGTCCAAGTTAAAGATGGCAGTTGTATATTTACCTTAATTAATACAAAGTGAAGCTTGATTTGTTGCCGCCCCTATCTCGCACAGAAGCTCATTTAAAATGAGAATTCTCTGACTTTCTGCATTATGTTGTTTTGATGAGCGCGCTAATTAAATAAGACTAGTCCTTTTTTGTTTCCCGAGGCTCGGCTTTGGGGTGCAAACTAGCTACTTCTAGTCTATTATTTAAAAAAAAAAAAAAAAAAAATAGGCTAATATTATTAATATAAATAATAATAACGAAACAATACAGATAGCCTAATGTTCACCAAACATTTAAAATCCTCTATTTTAATTATTTAATTTATGTTCATTTCTCGAAAGACCTGCAAAGTTTATTGACAATGTAAAAATGTGGAAGGTTGCAGAAGTGTTGATTCCTCTGACATGAAGGCAGTGATAAGTGCATGTCGAGCGCTGCTGTTCCAGTGGACGAAACTTCACTTCAGTGTGTTGGGGGTTTGGCTCTATGACGTCGCGGGTTGGGTTACAATAAAGAGGCGGTTTGACTTTGGGACCACAAGACAGAGCTAGAGTAAGAAAGAGAGAGAGAGAGAGAGTTTCTACCCCGAGTAACCAAATACTCACAGCGCACAACCGCTGGACCACAGCTGTGCGAACTTCAGTGTTTTCCCGTGTCTCTGCTGCGAGAACATGCTGAGGAAGACGAACATTTCTCCGATCCGCCTGAGAGTTTTGCACTGAATTTTAGAAACGCTGTGGGACGACTAAGTGACCGTAAATACTCTTATTTTGGATCGTCCCGCTTCACAAGATCTGGTAAATATTTCCTGGCATTTTGGAATCTTTTTTGACAAGCTTTTACTACTTTTGCAAGATATATAGTCTGTGTTATTGGCGGTGATTTCCTGCGGTAGGAGTGACCAACAAATGCGTTGTGTTCAAGTGCACTTGAGAAATTGCTTGTAAAGCAAGACGGGCAAAACTTCTAAAAATGTGTAGTAACTGCATTGCAATTGCGAAGTAATTGGTTGTTCAAAGCGGATAAAAAGTATCATGTGTGAATGATGGTCTTTAATAGAGATTGGTCAGTGATCAACAGGTGGGATGCGCATTCTAGTATTGATCCTAAGTGGTGTGAAGACATCTAAAATATTTGTTTGAGGAATAAAATAATTTGCGGTTTTTTCAACGTTAGTATTACACAAATAAATTAATAAATAAACTAAATAATTTGCACACATCTGAGAAATGTAGCCTAGTTTGGAAAGCTTTAAAGCCGCTGTGATGTCATCCGATGTTTTTCGTTAAAAACTATAACAAACGTGAATTCGAAGAAATAAATAGTGACTTTAGATTTTATTATGCATCTGTAGAAAGTTACTCTTTTTTTTTCTAAACCACGCGTGGCCTTGTGGTCGGTGGTCTCGAGTCGTTTTTCGTGGAGGCTGTGCTTTGAATGGACCGCTACAGTTTTACAATGATGCTCGGTGTTGAGAAAATAAGTTAGGCTATTCGTTTGTTTCGGTTTATTTTAAGCGACATTCGTTCAGAGTCTCCGGCGGAAACGCAAAATAAGCAAAAAATAAAACGAAATATATTTTGTAATTTAAAAACAATTACTAATCTTAATATAAATAGTTCATCTTATACAAAAAACTAAACGTTTATTTTAAAGTAATGTGGAATTGCTTATAGGCTATTTTATAGGCTATGTTTTTTTTTATATAGTCCTATTATTAAATATGTAGGCCTATTAACAATTGCTTTATTTGTTATTAGTTGAACGCTTTATTTTTGAATTTAAACTGTTCTAAAAGGCCTTTGAGCATAATCTAAATAATCCAACAATTCAAACTGATTAGTTATTAATAAATAAATGTTACAATCAAGTAAAATAACAATGCAACTGAAGGTTTAAAATTTTGGCCTGATATATTATTGTAAAGCAAATCTGTATTGGCTGCCACTCTTGTCCATAATGACTACTGTCAAAACATTTAAATTATTCACGATTTGTTAAATTTATAGAGAGAAAATTAAACGAATGCAGATACTACGACATGCATAATTAAATGACACAGCATTTCAAATTAATATAGGCCTGCTGATAAATAAAAAATATCAGTATTTTGAGAGTAATCTATACAACTTTAACATTTATAGACTAGGCTGTAATTTGATTTGACTATACATTATACAGCATAAATCTGGCACAATACGCAGAGGCCTTTATTTATTATTTTAAAATATTACACTGTCATTCTTTTCCGTATGCTGTTGTACAAGCAAACACATTTTACATAAAACTGCAAACACACACACACACAAAAAAACTCTAGGGCTTCTCCACAATACTTAAATATATTTGTATATTTAGTCAACTGTTTGACGGTGCATAATGAATGGTGTGTTTCCCTCTCTCCAGGGTTAAGTGATCACATCCTCTCGGGGGGCTGCGCGGAAAAAAGAAAACATACACTTACTTGATAATCGTTGCACAATTGACCAAAGGCCTGTCGTTAACGCATGAACCTCGAGACCGTGATTAATTCCTGTAATACACGTCGAGATTTGTCTGTGATCTCCATACGCGCGACAGGCGCACATTCACACCTACCGAGAGATAAAACACTGATGACCTCCGCGCGCTCAACGCGCTACTGATGAAAGCTGAGCAATCACAGTTATTGATAAGAAAGATTGCTGATCGACATAGGCCGCAAACTGTAGGCACTTGCCATGCATCTAACATTATATTCTTGGAGTATTTGTACACTGATGAGTGTTTGCAGAATGTTATTGTTAAAATATAAATATATATTAAAAAAATAATTATTTGACAGTAGGTCTCGGCACGTTAAAGATCTACACTTCTGGGTGGAATGGGGGTAGACCCGAACTCAGCAAACTGTGGTGTGATTTTCGATTTTTTTCACCACCTTGTCTGGGATAGACGTTTTTAGTCCCGCAACACTGATTGGGCCTGGCGTAGGGGACAAAAATCTGTGAGATTTACCCAGACACAGTGCGCAAATCCGACTAATTAGCCAACGATGTCCCGGAAAAAAAATGTCCAAGCACTTGTGAAATCCCACAATTCAGAAACGTCTTTTCTCTCCAAAACTTTCAACTGGCGTTAGATTTAAGGGTTAAGCAGACAGTTCAGGTAACACATTCCCCTCAGTCACTCGTTTATAAGGTATGTGGACTTCAAAGGGTTAAGGGTACGAGCCTGTTCTCGGGAGCGAGTCCTGATCTCCTCTAATGACCCCCGTAAGTAAAAGTCAATTACTTCTGCGCCATGATCAGAGCGTCCAAATCCCAGGGGGAGCTTTGAGCTTCAGAAAGACTAATTAGGGCTATTTCACTTTTTATTTACCGCGGATCAGACTCTCTTCCCATCTTTAGTTTATTCGAGACAGAAATACAAACAAATTAAGCATCATCACATAGACCTTCAGCTGGACATGTTTCTTAGCGATTTGACTTAATTTTTTTCATGACCTTTATTGAACTTTCAAAACATGACACACAGGCTGTGACTTTTAAACAAATTTTTGCAACTCTTTGACCTATCCATCGTAACTAGAACCATGTCTGGCGTCCCTATAGTCGACTTTTGTATTCACAGTAATCTAACACACAACACGTTGTTGCATTTCACGTGGTACCTATAAAACAGTGAAAAAAAAATCCTTCAGACGATATGAGTAACACTGTAAACACACCAAGCCTGTTTGCATGAGTGTGTGTGTGCTTGTAGTTCCTGATGAGACAAAGAGGAGTTATTGTGCTTTGTGTCTGTTCTCATCCAACCTGATTAAACAGTTGAGACACGTATGTCACCTGCTGTCTTTCGTCTTCATGGCCATAGGCATATTTTCGGCATGCAGAAGACGCCTATTCCAAAATGTACATGCACACACACTTATCTGGCAGGCTTGGGCTTTGCTTTGTGCTCACGCTGGAGTATGCGCTTTCCATGTCAGACCATGTTCCTCGCTTGACAAGTGCACTTTATGTCTTGACGTGAGAGTCTGTGTTTTTTTTTTTTTTTATTTCTAGGGAAATCCCGTCTGCCTGTAAGCACTAAAGCAAGACGTGTCTAAGTAACGCATAATATAGAAATCAGAAAATGCAAACATGGTGGATTTTCAAAAGATGTCTGCAGGTGTGTGATTTTTGAGACACTGTTAGCCGCTCTTCATTCATTTTTCTGTTTTTGTCTCCTACAGAAACTTTCTGGAATCAGTCATGGGCAGTAAAACGCTCCCAGCGCCCGTGCCCCTTCATCCCTCTCTGCAGCTGGCGAATTATTCCTTCCTCCAGACCTCTAACGGGCTGCATTTGCCTGCCGACCACATGCCCAGCATCTACAGTTTCAGTGCCTTGCACGCCGTCCACCTGCACCAGTGGACTCTGGGCTACCCACCGTTCACTTTGCCACGTTGCACCTTCTCCAAGCTGCCAGGCCTGGTGGATGCCCGCTTCCCTCTTCCCTCGATCCCTCTGTTTCCCCAGCTCGTCCAGCCCGCTAAACAGGAGTCCCCCGGGCCTGGGTCTGGAGCATCCAGCAAAAGCAAACCACGTTTTGACTTTGCCAACCTGGCGGCGGCCGCCACGCAGGATGACGCCCTGAAGGCGGAAGATCTCAGCACTAACAATGGGCATGTGCGCTCGCCCTCATTAGGCTGCCTGCTGGATGTGGCAAAGCTCTCCTCGCCGGAAAGAAAACCAAGCCGAGGACGACTCCCATCCAAGACAAAAAAGGAGTTTGTGTGCAAGTTCTGTGGACGCCACTTCACCAAGTCCTACAACCTGTTGATCCACGAACGCACACACACAGATGAGCGGCCGTACACCTGTGACATCTGTCATAAGGCCTTCAGGAGGCAGGACCATCTGAGAGACCACAGGTAAAGACATATCAGTACACTGATCTCAGATCAGATGATTTAGAGCTGATATTGAAATTCATCAATGCCCACACCTGCCCATTCATAAATGTATGGAATTACAAACTCCAGCCCACACACAAACGCATAACTACCTGCACATTTGTTTCCAATCATGACCTCATCATGCATTCCTTTATAACAGTCTCTTCCATCATGCAAATCAGTAGCAAAACTCTTCAAAGAACAGCGATCCAGTTAAAAAATATACAGGGTAAATTTTAAATAATATGCATTTTTAAAAAAACAACTATTAATGTACAAATAATTGAATTAATACTTTTTGTGCGTGCATTTAAATCAGTGTGTGCATATCATTAATACATTTATCTTATTCATATTTATATATATATAAAAAAAATAATAATAATAATAACATCAATAATAAATAAAAATTGAACTTAAGGTTCTGCCCTGCAGAAGAAATCCAGACAAACGAATCAGTTTCATATTTTGTTTTTTGTTTTTTCAAACCACACCTGCTCTTGTGATTTATGACATTTGTTATTCCAGAACTTTAAGAATGATTTAAATTAGTTGAGACATGCTGAACAATCTCCTCCAATTCTTCAGTAATGATCTTGGCTCTTTTCCTGACTTACAATTATCACTAGATATACATCATGTTTGTGATTTAATTAACATTTTTTGCAGGCTCAAAGATTTGTCATAACAAGACAGCAAACTATTGCGCTATACTTGACGTCATTTCAGTAGTTCACAGTTTTTGGCAGAAAACTGAAGCATAGAATATTTAATCCCAGAAAATAATCTTGGACAATTTTAAAATCTGTGTTGTTTAAGTTGTAAACATGCCTGCATTCATTAACAAACCACAACTATTCCCTCTTGTTTGTTCTCTAAAGGTACATCCATTCCAAAGAGAAGCCATTTAAATGCCAAGAGTGTGGAAAGGGTTTCTGTCAGTCCAGAACTCTTGCTGTCCACAAAACATTACACATGCAGGTCAAGGAGCTCAAACCAGCCAAGATAAAGTGAGGGCATCTGTTTCAGTCAATGGGGACGCTATAAAACCAAACCTAGTGACACCAGCCAATAACATAGTCATTCCAAGGCCACAGAGACCCCATCTTAGGGTTGTGGACCTCTGCGTACGGCTTAACGCACCAAAGATGGATTAGGCCTGACCAAAGAGCTTCCTGAAAAGGCATCCTTCCATAACCTCCAGCCACAGTGCCTTAAAAGTTTGACTGATAAAAAGGAATGGAGAACCCGGATAAGAAGTCAAGGGACTCAGCAGAAGCTTAAACATGGATTTAAGACAATTCAATAAATCAAATTGATTGATTTATTAGCAAGAAGAGCGCTGACACCAAAGAGATCAGCCACAGTGAGATCTGTGATTTTAGTCTGCACTGCTCCATTCCCAGTGATCTGTTGTTTTATTTTTGTAAACAGTGATTTTTCCAGATATTGTTGACATTGTCGTTGATGAAGGCAGACTCTTCGGACCTATGCAGTTACTGAGAGCCCACCAAAAGCTCTCGCATTTAAAACCCGAAGTCAGTCCAGCAGTCATTTCTTCTAACCAAAGACACCTTCAATCATGTATTTCCTCCTTTTGTACAGATTCCTTTTTGTATAACTGATATTTGGCACTTTAATCTGATTATTGATTATTTACATATATCACTGGATTCCTTAAACTTATTTTTGAAAATAAATAGTCATTTCTGTATCAAATGCATGTTTGTTGTAATCAATGCAAATCCTAACCATATTCTTCTCAGAATGTTACTAAAGTCAAACAAATGTTGAACCTAGAGATACAGGGGTACAACTGGCACAAATAAAGGGGATTTGTCTTCACAGACTAATTCAATATTAAACAATAGGCATGGATAAACAATGTGCTCCACACTTGACTGAATAAATCAATAAATAACGATCTGTGATGTGAAGACATGGATTGACTTCACATTTGGCCTGGAGGGGACATCTGCTGCTGTCCTTATAAGCATCTTGATTCTTTCTCAGAGAATGAAATCACTGTAGCTTTAAAAAGCCATCAGAGGGCACGAAAGTACATGTATTCATAGAGAAATCAGAGCAAACAGACACACCTGTAAACACAATTCAGAGGTTGAATGGGGTGTTTAGAGAGATAAAAAAAGACTTCTCTAGACAGAGAAGGCTTTATCAGTGGTGTTAGATCCTTTACTCTAACCAAACACGGACGGATCTATTTTTAACCCTCCGAATTAGTAGCAAAAAGCTTTAAAGAACAAGGTTATGAAAAGGATCATCAGAGCCAGTCATTCTTACAGGCCCAGATGAATTGGACCATTGCAGAACAGCATTTCTCAACCGGCACTCTGTCCCACGCACAATTTAAAAACACAAGAATCTTTAAAAACTCACCATTCCAAATTCAGACCACAACATTAGATTTATTGCCTCTGCTATGGTGAGCAAAGTGCCAAACACTTTCACAACATCTGTGATACAGTTCTTGTTCTACACCCAGAGCTGGTCTCCTGGGTTTGTTCACAGGAATGGAAGTATGTGTTTGTGAGTGTGTAGAATGTGTGTGGGTTTGTGTATGATGTGAGTTTCCGTGCACAGTCATGATTACTTTTGCCCTGACATCATCGCCCTTGGCTTGCAGAAAGTGGTCAATAGGCAGAGGATTCAGAATTCTTCTCAGAATCATCTTATGATGAGAACTAAAATGCAATGTTAGGTAGCAATTTTTAAACAAAACATTATAATAATAATAAGAAGAATGCACATCATATTTTTAATAATTTTGTTAAAACAGTATTGTATCTAATTTTATTATTATTATTAAATATACCAATAATAATAGCACTGGTTGTTGTTTTATGAATTGTTTTAGAAAATAATAGTTTTGATGATTTGATGATTTTTCATTAAAAAAAAGGCATTCAGCTTCATTACTGTTACAGCTGCTTGCAGAAGTAGTAGTGGAATCAACATTCATTCTGAGTAAAATATAAATTTATTAAAACTCATAAAACATGCATGCATGCAACATGGAACAGAATAACCAAAAACAACACAATAATAATGGACAACTGAACTGAATCAAACACAGGGTGAACAGACACAGAAACAGAACTAATCTGAAACCACAGAAAATAACCAGTGGCAGAAAAGGGAAAACAAAAGATACTGGGACAAACATAAGAACAAAGAAGACTAGAACAAACCCAGCACAGAACATACATGTCACATTAGCTTCATTCCAAAAGGAGCTTCCTCACACCACACACACACAAAATTCAAATGAGGATGGAGGGTGGGGGCTTAGGAGGTGCATGATGGGGAGCTGCAGAAAGACATGACAGAGGGAACCACTGAGGGGATGATGGAAGGAGAAGCCAGGGTGGAACCAGAGCAGAAGGAGCCAGAGAGGAGAAGAAATAAGTAGAAGCCAGGGTGGAACTTCCATCATCAGAGCAAGGATCCAGACCCCCAGTGGAGTCAAGAGAAGGAGGAGACATGGTGGCAACGCCAGGGAGTCAACAGACTAAGAAAGAACCAAAGGATGCGATGGCCACAGGCAAAACCAAGGAGATAGAGAACCAAGATCTCACAAAAAAAACCTGGATGGCCAAGAGAAAGCTGCAGAGCTGAAGGCTCACTGAACCATGGTGGAGACAGGGCTTGGCAGCCCTGGGTGTAGGCCGTGCAACCAAAGACCAAGGTAAAGCTGAAAGTAAGGCTAGCACAGTGGATCAAGAAGAATGGAGGGATGAGGTGCAGCCAGATGAGTGGAAGTCAGTGATAGAGTCACAAAGACAAAGAGTCTGGTACAGTCTGACAGAACCCAGTGGAGCAGAGGGAGCATGGAGCCAAACAGGAGCTGAAGTGTTGGATGGCCAAGATTGAGTCCAGGTCTCGGAGAACAGAGGTGAAGCAACAGGATTGACACCCCAGGACAGAGATGTAGACTGGAAGATCTAAGGCTCATCCACCTTGTAAAGTGGAGAACACTGAGACATAGCTGAAAGGCTGGTGGATACCATCACAGGCAGAGCTGAGAGACAGGTGGGCTTTGTATGAGGAAGTGGGAGAGACTGGGAGGGATTTCTGACAGCACAGGTGAATTAAAGCTGGGTGGAACCAGCAAAGATGTAGGAGATTCAGGGCTGAGCAGAAACACGTATGTGAGGTGCCTGTAACTGAAACATGTAGAAAATATACACTCTTCCAGTCAATTAGCGTTTCATCTTTTGCTTCCAGGTTAGGAGATATGGCTCCACAACATCACCTTCAACATCACTCAACCAGCAATCCTATTGGCACAGAGGATTTTGCTTGCTAACATAGCTGGCAAGACTTAATTGGCTTGGGCACCAGGGAATTTTCTGATTCTGGCTTCAACTCAGGCTTTCCTATCTGTGGTGGGCTGGTTTCAAAGATGGCAAGGACTAAACACTCCTGTGTGTGTCTTTCTGGGTTAACCTAATTCAGAGAAGAATTTTCTTTGCTGCAATATCTATTGAAATTTGCTCTAATATTCTGCTACCCCTGGTTAGAAAAGTAGTAGTTTAAAGGGATACCCCTCCCCAAAATGAAAATTTTGTCATTAATCATGTTGATACATACCTGTAAAAGTTTCATTTGACCTTGGAACAAAATTTAAGATATTTTGGACAAAAACCGGGAGGCTTGCAACTGAACACAATAAGCTAAACAAATTAAACCGTGTCAAACAAAACAAACCTTAACAGAACCAAACTTGGACAATGACAAACTTAAAAATACAAAAAAAATTAATCAAATTTAAATAAAATACTCGATACATCATTAATTTTATACCAGACTCAGTGTTTTAACAAAGAAGAAATATCTGTTGATCTGATCGCAAGGCAATGCTTTTTCTTCAGCTGGGCATCATGGGTAAATGTTTCATTATGTGTCAACACATCCTGCCTTGACGTTCAACTTTTCTGTGAGCAGGAAAAAGGGACAGACGGAGACAAAGAGAGCACTCTGTATAAATTAAAACCTGTAATCTAAAATCCAGTGCACTAGAAGAGAGAAAAAAAAATGAAACTGAAGAGCTAAGCCTGAGGAAAAAAATCATTCCTCTAAAGGAAAAGTCAATATGTTTTTCTTTATAATTATATACTTCCCAAGTTGACTGCAATCTCAAAACCACTGTAACAGTAAACCTTCACCTAAAATCCCCCTTTCCCAAAAATATTTTGAGGACGATCATCATTTAATATGAGATGGTTTAACCGCCAACATAATTTCGTGACCTATCAAAACTCATTCTCAGGTGCTTTTGGCTTCATAAGCTTCGGAAAGTCAAGACTTATCCACAAAAACTCATTAGAGTTTAAAGGAAGATCAGACTGGAGCATAAAATCAGTTCTGACAGAAGTATTTATCATATTCTTTAAACAAACACTCTCTATGATGCTACATATACGGGATGTGTTACAGCATCATCAGTTTGTTACAATCGGTGCAATCATTTTTAGACCAAGTCAGCTAAGGGTTAGAGAGAAGAACAGAAGGAGGAGGAGGAGAGAGAGGGAGGTTACAGGATGGAGGTGTGCTTCGTCCTTCATTCTTCTGGCTGCCCGGAACACATCAGTCCATCAGCATCTATAACTGACCCTCTGCCGAACAAGAGCCAGGAACACACACACATTCAGACTTGCCTCATTGCTTTGACTTCAAAACATTTTACACCCCATGAGTGAGGGCTGACGCAACCAAATTAAACAAAAACACCACCACCATTTTCCTGTAAATCTAAACATTGCTCACGCAGTGTTGCAATAGCGAATACATCAGCAGGACACACACACTTGCATGAGCATTCTCAGCATACGTCGCTGGATGATGTATGATTTAGTGAGATGTTCAAGTATAGGTCAGTTGGAGGGGCAGACAGTGGCTATACGATGACATATTTACCAATCAGAAGCAGGTGACACACACACAGCACAGTGGGCCACAGTGCACATGCACAGGATGGGGTGAAGTGCAGGCCAGCAGGATGGAGAGAGGACACACTGACAGACAGACGGACACACACAGGCCTCCTGAGTCCATGGCTTCCTCAGACTGGAGGAAGAGGAAGTGAAGCCAGCAAGATGTGGCCGTTAAAAAACACACACAAACGCAAATACATGAACAGTGAGTGTGTATACCCATATAGACAAGAACAGACATAGATGTTACCAATTTTTGACTTTTTGCTAATTTATTCTGAAAATATTTGCCATAAATGTTGAATCTTGACCTCAAACATCTGCATCTGTCACAGTCATAATAATAATATGCTTAATAATAAGTTTATATATTTATAAGATTTATTTATAAGTCAATTTAAATCAAGCTGGAAGCACACAGGTCAATGTTACATTAATTTCTGTATAAAATGCAAAAGAAAAACCTCTTAATAAACTATTTTTATTTAGGTTTCAAATATATTTATATTATATATACATATATATATATTGGCAATATCAGTGAAAGAAAAACACTTTTACCATTATCCACATTTTAATATTAACTTTATAACATTAACTACTAAATCATTTTTTATTGTTGTGTATACATTCATGTTATTACATCATTGCTGGCAGAAGAGGACCTTCGTAATATTGCTAAAAAAAATTGCATTTTTAAAAGAGAGAGAGAGCTATGTCGATTATGCATAATTTTAATAATTCTACAAGAACATTACATCCATATTATACTGTAAATTACATAAAGTGTTTTAAATTGAAACAGATTTGTTTCTGTAATTTTTGGAGTAAGTAAAAATTTATTGTCTGGGTTATTGCTCAAGCTTTATTTATTTGTGCACTACAATTATTCATATTCTTCCCTATACTATATACAATTTACAACATTGTAAAACACAGATAATCCTTAAAATATTTTACAAAATTACAGCATGGGAAAAGTACTACAATAAAATGGCTCACCAATGTAAACATGGTCGGATACAAAAAGGAAGTAAAGATGGTGAAGGATGATCCTGATGAAATGGACTCAGATTCGTCAGTGACCTTATGACCTTTACACAGAAACGGACACAATGCCACTGTCAACTGCACATGAAGCTTTCAGCTCCTCAACAGGAAAGACTGTCCGTGCAAGAGGTGAATTTGGGATAAATCATTGCTCAAATATACTAGAGAGAAAGCTGGATGCTGTAAAAGAGAGTGTATGTTATATTAGTTAAAAGCAAATGGAATAACACTGGAATAAACCATAAATTGTCAAGCTTATGAAAGATAATCAGTGCTTTTCAAAGGTCTTAATATGTCCACCCCACTTTTCAAAGCGTTCCTACGCCCACTTAAATGAGCTAAAGAATCAGTGACACACACATTCTCACATTATAAAGCTTTAAAGCATAAATATGCCATATATCATAATAACACTAACACCGTTGATTAAAAAAATCTGACTGTGTGAGTGCCAGCTGCTGTAACGCACCTCAGCTAGGTCAGATATTTCTCTTAAATTTGATGTGACTTTTATTTTATGCAGAGGCGCAAGTGAAAGCTTAGCTCTCATTAGAGCTGACCGGACTGGGAAACATTCAGGCCCTGTAATAACCCAATGATTTCAGAACAAACCTCAACATCTTTGTTTTTGGTTACAGACATAATTTAACTCGGCACAGATTCGGGGTCATGTCTGAGGTAAAAAATTTACACAGCAGTATTTGAATCGGGTGTCATTTTCAGGTCTGAGCTGATTTCATCCGGGAGTGTCTTTGCTGAGGGTGAAGTTTATTGGAGAAGCGATCGTCTAAATTAAGACAAATTACTCTGCTCTGAAATGAGGTTTGTGGCTCTGAGATGCACGCAAACGGCTTGATGCAAGTAAATGTAGACAGATTCTGAAACTTTTATTAACCAGGGTTACTTCGTCTTGTTAAAGAGCGGGCAGGAATGGCAAGTTTAATTGCAGAACAGCCATCCAATAATGATATACACCAAGTGTGCGGCTTCTGTAAGGGTAACCACATGATCATGACCATACTGTAAACCTCTAAAGTGCCTTCACACTACTGCAGTGCAGCGAGCAGAATGTTTCACCTGCAAAGTTGAACTCAACCCTTTAATTACTGAGCTATCAATAGAGAGACTGCAATTACAAATCAGCCGGATTGGTTTCAAATGTGCAGTGTGCATTCGTGTTTGTGTTTGAAAGTGAAATTACCAATAATAAGCAGGGAAATGCTATTAAGTCCCATGTGAGAGGCACATGGGCAAAGTAAAAAAAAAAAAGGTAAATGGGCTCCTGCTGAACTGAAGCAGTGGGTCAATGTAACAACAGTAACACATAAAGATACAATAAATCAAAAATTAAAAAAGCCGTAAAATCCTCAAAGCAGCACTATTTATCAATCAATAAACTCTCATAAAGTGTGTCTCAAATGATGGAGGAGGATGTTTGTCCAACACCGCACATTACCTCAGACCTGTCTGATCCCAACACAGAAGTGTTCCCATGCCTGAGATCCAGTTTTATTTGATGAAATACAAATTTATTGCAATAAAAGCGGTTTATGATATAATTTCAAGAAACAAGGGAGAATATAATTGAAGTATGATTTGACTGGGTGCGGAGCCTTGAGAAAAGTTAAAGCATGCCAGAGAGAAGAAAAGCAATTACGCCTGGAGCGAAATCCAAGGCATTACTGGTCAAAGACTGCAGGGTAAAATGGCCCTGTTTGCAGTTTGCTTGGTAATTTCAGCTCGTTTAAAGACCATTGCACCGGCCTTTAATTTATCAAGCCTCCATATCAAAGCTGAAGGGCAGATATTGTACATTTGGACAATGAGAGGCTATTTGGTTCCAGGTTTAAATCTCCTAATGGAGCTCACCCCTATTCAACCAAGAACCTCTCATTTCACAATGCAAAAATATAGACGGAGCGGGTAAATAGTTAGATTTTTTGTGCTATGGCACAAACTATGTTTATAATTAATCATTGCTGTTTGATTAAATTTATCGTTGATATTATCAAATGCAAAACGTGTGTGCAGTTTGTTTTGATTTCCTTAGTGTCCTGTATGTATAACGTTTCATATAGTCGGAATCAGTGTGACCCTGTGATTCCAGATTCAGTTTGTTCCTGGTTAAAAGTGCAAGCTGATTTCCATTGTCCCTCAAAGCACATTCTTCTGCTTTGCAAACAAAACAATACACACCACAAACACTTCATAATGCTCACTAAAGAAAGGTTCCTCTGGTACATGTGGCAATTGACAGTACACAATGTACGTCATTAATAAAAAGCCCTAGTTTAAAAGGAAAAGTGTCATTTGCAATAAGCGTTGAGGAATTCCTCATGACCAACGCCTTATATATTAGCTGTTGTATTCTGTGCTATTTACCCGGTTTTGTAAATTAATGGAAGAAAAGACAAATTGCATTTAAATCAGCACACTGAGTCCTCTCATAAAACTGTTCCCCCCACCGGGACAAAAGGGGCCGGTCGTGTCGTACCCTAGTTCAGTCTGATATTTGAAGCACTACCGTGCCAGTTTCACAGACCTTTGGAAGGACCCTTCGCTGTATGTGCAGCCTCAAATAAGTTATTACACCCCCGTACTCTCTGGCTCAACACATTACTGTTTGGCAGCATGAGTTGAAATAAGGCAAACGATTAAATAAATCGCTTAATTGGTCATTAGGGACACACTAACACGAACCCTGGCTCACCGGTGTCACACGTCGAAACTCCACCTGTAAATTTGCTCTGCAAACAAGAGAAACATTACTTTTTATTGCCTCTCAAGTGGCTGGATTCATGTTTAAAATAATGATTACTTGTGTATGAAAGGCAAACTGCAAATATCTTCATCTTAAACAAATCTAGAGGAGTAGAATCCAGCAGAGAGGGCCATGAGAACTGAAAACAGGGCTGGACTCTTTGAGAAAAAAAGACAAAGAAAGAAAAAACAGAACGGAACAGATAAAGAGGTTTTTTCCACAGCAAGGAAGAAGTCCAAAAGAGAAGAAATAGATGTTTATGAACTGAATTGAATTTGTTAGTAATGCCCCTGTCATTATAGTAGTGGTTTACTTCGAAAACCCATTCAGTAGCTGGCGCTGTTCTCATCTATTCCATTATTTATGGAAATGATTTACTATTATTTATGGAAATGTCCTTCATGGCTTACTTTATTTATGCTTTCACAAATATTATTATATTACGCATGAGCTCATTCGTTTAAATTAAAGGGTTATTCCAATATATATAGTCTACCTGTATCAGTGTTTCAATCTGTACTTGAACGGGTTTGGAATGACATGGATGTATGTATGGGATGATTAATGAAAACATTTTTGATTTTGGGGTGGAGTAACCCTTTAATTCTGCATGCATAAAATGTGACAGAAAAGTTCAAATGCTGGCCTGTCCATGATCAAGTGTCTCTGAGCTGAAGGAGAAATCAAATGTTTGTCTGACTGATCGAGGAGACAAGCATGTTACAAGTAAATGAGAGGAATAAACAATTTTGCCAGTAACAGTTTGGGTTCGGTAGTAATGGAGGGATTTCAAGCTGGAAAAAAAGCACATATTCCAACACTCAGGTCTCAGAGAGTATTACAGTTTGTGAATTTGTCACAGTGGATTCTGTTACATGGTAGAAATGGTGTGTGCTGTCTACCGTACTGCGGTTTGTTAATTAAACCCAAACATAATCTCTCTCACAAAACTAATCAGAGGCCTGGCAAACCACAGACTATACACATGAGGGAGGTGAAGATGATCGATAGTGATTGTGATGGTTACATTCTTACAGATTCATAAAGACAGACACAGTTCCATTATCCCTGTAACTGTGGAAATAAGATAAGACTAAATAAAAAGAAACGTACATTATGTTTAAACAACTCTTATTCTCATTAAGTATCAAAAATGCTGTAAAAATGGCAGCGTTTTAAATTATTACTATTTAAAATAGCAGTTTTCTATTTTGAAATGACATTCAAAGACATGCTGTGATTTAGTTTTCAGAATTCCTCAATTAATAGAAAGTTTAAAAGAACAGCTTTTATTTAAAACAGAAATCTTGTGTAACAACATTATTCATGTCTTCACTGTCACTTTGGATTCATTAAAAACATCCTTGCTGAATAAAAGTACCGATTTCTTAAAACAAAAACAACTTTTGAACGGTAGTGTGTAAATGATACATATCATGCCAAGAGCTATATTAAAATCATAAGTGTTAACACAACACATCCTGCTGTATTGTAACACTTGGGATTTTTTGCTCCACACCAGCCCTTCCTATAAATAACTGATACCAGTGTGGATAGCATTTAACCGTCCCTGTTGTTTAGGCTTTCTGGGTCTGCCGAATGTTTAGCACATTGCTGAAGAATTCAAACTCCGGCTTGGCTGCCACTGATGGTTCATATTTTGGCCCTCTAATGCAGAGAGGAAGTACATATGGAGCCATAAAAATAAAAGCCAAAATAAATCAGAGCGGTTGCACAATAATGTAGGCGTTCATGCGTTTTACAAGACAGCAGAGAGGCCAGAGATTTTCTTACTTTGTTTTTTTCTCTCTTTGCATCAACACTTGTTGGCATGTGTTTGCCCTAATATGCAGAGATATTAGACCAAGCTGCGAGTGGCGATCTGTCTGTCATAATAAAATATGAAACACGTCAGTGAAGATTTCATTTTGCTGGAATATGTTTATCACAGAGGCATTAGATTATGAACAAATGTCAGTGGTGTAAATATAACAGTGCTCATTGCTTACTCAATGCTTTTTTATGCATATTCTGTCATCATTTACTCACACTCTACTTGTTCTAAGCCTGATTGAATTTCATTCTTCAGCTGAACACAAAAGAAGGTACTTAAAAATGATGGCAGCTATGGACTTGAATGGTATGAAAAAATAGTTTGGTAACCAAGATTTTTCAAAATATCTTAAACAGCTCGTGGGTGATTAAAAAAATGACAGAATTTTTATTTTTGGGTAAACTATCCTTTTAAGATTAAAGATTGCTCGGGTTGTTTCTTTGTCGACCGCAAAACAGGTGGCTCTGAAACTGAGGGTCAGAGAGGGTCATCCTGAAACGGCTCTATTGAAATGTTTCCACTGAACACGGTGAGCTGTTGGAGTCCTGCGGGGTGATCTGAACAGGATTGGGCCTGACATTCTGCAGGTTTAGAAGTTGGCTAGCAGTGGACAGATTACTGCAATACCGACATGTTTGTTTAATTACGTTTAAAAGTACAGGAAGGCGATCTCTGCCAGGAATATGTGCTGTTTTTGAAACTAAAGAAGAAAAAAAGAACTACCAACAAATAAATGCTTTCCCCTGAAAGCAGCTGATGCTTGGTAATAGAAGATCACACAGCATCCCTCATCTGCAGAAGCTGTGTGTGTGTGTGTGTGTACATGCAAGTGTACATCTGTGTCTACGTAAAGCAGTGCACTCAAGCTCAAAACCGTAACGAAGATTTCCATCATCACTTTCTGAGCACTGGAGCTGGTGGAAATACTTTTAGTAAAGCTGCACCTTTACAAATCGAACATACTGACTCTATAACTACCGTCACAATGGATAGTTAATGATCTGTCGGTTTCTCCTGTAAAATCCTGTACGTACAGAACGGATTGCATTTTCATTTTCAAATTAGAAGCAGACACAGCGAGCAGACACAGCCGCCCCATTGAACCACAGGGGAATGTTTTCCTTTCTCCTATTCACAGCATGAGAGTTCTCCCTCCTAGAGGGACGTGTTTGCATGTTTTTGTAGGTACAGCTCAAATGTAAATATGACCCCTAATGTTTGAGCGATACCTCTGGCTCCGAGGGTCTGCTTCTGTGTGTGTGTATGATTTAGGGCTTCTCTGTGATTTGCCGTATTAGGGTCAGCGGTAGGGATGCTTCCCCACTGACAGCCCCCCACTCCTCTGCTCCTGTAGAGTTTAAAGAGAGATTCAGGGGAGCAAAGGTGTGAGCAATTACTGTCTGACTATCTCTCAACTAAAGCTTGGAATACCTAAGATCCTTCTAGTAAATAAACACAACTTTTTACAACAAAAAAGAAAACAAAACAACAATATTCATACACGGGAGACCAGGAAAAGTTGTTAAAAAACAACGTAAAATTTCAACATTTCACCATATATTTTATAATAATAATAATCTTATGTTTTATTTTATATCATAACAATGATACGAATACAACTCACAAATCTTCCTCCCATGCGTTTCTGAATGCGGTCGTCACCTGGCGCCGGGGGATGGTCACGATTGCTGCATTTCGTGCCTGGGCTTGAAGCACACTGAGGTGGCTTTCTTGGATGAGTCATGTTTGGACTGGCTACGAGACGCCTGAGCCGGGTCCCTGCGTTCCCCTTCACTGCCCCACCGCAGGAACGTTGATGGTCCCATTAGTGCCGTTGGCTTCTCCGGACCATTCGACTTGGCTTGTGATTAAGTTCACCGGACATCCCCCCACGTTCAGTGGTGTCTGCTTTAAATCAGTGAACGTTGTGGATGCTCCTGTCTTGCGTGCAGAGGTTGCGGTCCTTCTAGCAAAGACGCGATATCGGCTGGAGGGACTGGCTCTATGAATACAGGGTTTTACTTCATAGTGCCCAAGAAATGCGGTGGGTTACGGTCCACAGTTTTGAACAGAGCACTTCACAGGCTCCCGTTGAAGATGTTGATGCTTTAATGCATCTTTGAGTGTGTCCGTCCCTAGGATTAGTTTGCAGCTATTGACCTGAAGGACGTGTACTTTCATGTTTTGATTCAGGAACAGGCTCAGTTAGTGTTGAACTGCTTGAATATGTTCAATGGCAGGATGGCGGTTCCACTGAAATATTTTCAGAGGCTCCTGGTGCATATGGCAGCAGCAGCGGCAGTCATACCATTGGAGCTGCTTCATATGAGATCGCTTTAGCCCTGGCTTCACGGCTGAGTGCAGAGGTGAGTGTGGCAACGCAGTGGTCTCAAGGTGGTCTCCTCCTTTGGAGTCGGAAGCCGCGGATGAGCTGTCGCAAGCTGCACTTCCCGGAGAATGGAGACTCCATCCCCAGACAGTTCAGCTGATTTGGGAGTGTTTTGGAGCCACTCAGGTACATCTGTTTGCCTCTCTTGAGACCTCTCATTGCTAGTTGTTTTACTCCCTGACCTGGTTCCCAGAACTCATGTTCCTCGTGACAGCCCTCCATGGCCAATTTCTCTGAGAAGGACCTCCTGACTCAGAGATGGGGCACCCTTTGGCACCCACATCCAGACCTCTGAAAACTCCATGTCTGGTCCTTGGAAAGGACATGGAGGTTCTAGGTGACATACGCTCTAGCGACCTAATGTCTCTAGCACTGCCCGGCTATGTGTCCAAGGTTCCAACTACTCTGTTTAGAGACCAGGTGGTGAACCTCCAAGCGCTGCCCTCGGAGGAAGCAGACCCAGCCCTAGCTTTGCTCTGTCCCGTCTGAGCACTAAGATGCTACGTTGACCGGTCACAAAGCTTCAGAACTTCAGACCAACTCTTTGTCTGTCAGGGAGGCCGGCAGAAGGGGAATGCCGTCTTCAAGCAGAGGATGGTCCACTGGATAATGGAAAGCATCACCCTAGCCTACCAAGCACAGGGTGTGCCCTGCCCCCTCAGGTTACGGGCCCACTTAACAAGGAGTGTGGCATCACCCTGGGCGAGGGCACATGGCACCTCGCTGGAAGATATTTTTAGAGTTGTGGGGTGGGCAACCCCTAACACAATAGCTAGATTCAATAGCCTTCGCGTGGAACCGGTATCCTCCTGTGTTCTCACCTCAACTGGGTAGAGGCACTTAGCGGCCCGGCCCTTGTTAACTTCTGTTGTGTTCCTCCATCCCCTCAGCAGCCGGATGTGGTGGAGCATCTGGTGCCAGGCCCTTACTCAATGAATCCTTGAGAAACACTGTCCATATAAGTATACATCCTGAGATGTCCTGATACATCCTACGGAAAGGCTGGACTTCCGTACGTCTCTGTTCACTGGGACATTCCCAGTATTCCAGTCTTACTGAATGGGTAGTGCTTTGATAACAGTAGCTGGCTTCTTGTGGTGAGACCTGGCCTACGCCAGACAGAGGGGGCTTTGGAGACTCCAGCAGGACACTGGAAGGGGCAGCGTCCATGGCGTTTTGGTAGGGATCCCAATTCGTCAGTCATATCCGACGTGACTCGGAGTGACCGACTGAAAGGGAACATCTCGGTTACGTATGTAACCCTCATTCCCTGAAGAAGGGGAACAGAGACGTCACGTCCTGTCGCTAATGGTGATGTACCACCACTGAGCAGGTTACCGGCTCGGCTCCTCATCGAAAACCTGAATATGAGCTGCACCAGCTGCTCATTTACACTCACGCTGTGATCAGCTGCAGGTGGATGCAACCAGCGCATGCCAATGTTCATTATATTATACAATTGTCTAAGTTTATAATTTTTTTGTTGGGGAAAAAAAAAGCTTGCAAATTTTGTTACATTTAACATTTTCACAGTTACATCCAACACAGTCTCACAACCAATTCATACGTATTTGTACAAGGCAGGGTTAGGTTTAGGGTTAGTACCTAGTTATTGTAATTACTACATATTATGTACATAAGAAAAAGGACTATAAAATGAAGTGCAACAATAAACATTGTGACAATTAGCCCCAGTTACCCCTATTTGACATCCAAATAATCAGTGGTGGAAAGAGTACTTAAAATTTGTACTCAATTACCACTACAGTTACAAATAATACTCAGTTACAAGTAAAAGTACTGGTGTCAAAAGAGTACTTAAGTAAAAGTACAAATTGCTCTTCTCAAAAAAAAAAAAAAAAAAAAAGGTTTTGATATATAAAGCTCTTAAAAAATTACTGACTTATGTTTCAGTGCACAGTTGGATAGTAGTGGTTAAGAATATTTGAACTAAACTAAACTGTGCTAATATATACATCCAAAAAGTCATATAATACTGAAAAATTATAATCTTTATAATGAAATACCAGATAGCCAACGTTGTTTTTGTTTGTTTGTTTTTGCACAGTTTAACTGATTATCACAAGAACTACAACCGTTTTTGATTTCATGGCAAGCTTAAAGGAGCTGTATGTAAGAAATTTATCGTAATAATCATAAAATGTCTCTGTTATGTTCAACAGGCATTAAGAAAA
>JAUMHP010000063.1:12530921-12547545 GCA_032361065.1 Enteromius trimaculatus
GGGAGACACCGCTCAGCAGTATTTTGAAAGTGATTGCAGTACCAGTTTTGGCCATTTCTTACATACGGCTCCTTTAATCATTTTCAGTACCACTGAAAAAAATACTACATAATATTAGGTATTTTAATATCTCAATATTTGTCGTCCAAGCATTTTTTTAAAGGCAATCATTAGTTTGATTGAGAGACTTTCTGGTGCATTTCACTTACAGCCAATACCATTTCCAGTAGCAGTTCCATCAGACAGGCGCTGATCTATTTGATTGATAATTTTTTAAGTTTAATACTGGATTAAGGAGAAACAATTTCTATTTTAAAAGCACAGAGATATGGTGACTGCACACTCTGAGTGTGCACAAGCAATATCAGAGTGAGAGGACGGTTTTTTTATTGTGTGTTAGGCCTCTATTTGAGACTTTGCATTCAGTTTTCTGCCATTAGAGGACTGTAATATCATGTCACAATAAAGAGCTAGCCACATTTGCACGGGAATGATTAAATGTATGCGGAATACCTGCAGTCTCGTATGGACATTCAGACTGTGTAATTGACAGGAGGCGGATACGAGGAGAGAGAGAGACACAGCACGTGTATATTTATGGACCGCAACATACAATAGTGCTCCTTGGCTTTTTCTTTGTTCAAAATTTGCAAAAAAATTATATGATGAGTGCGTACATCATGAATTCCGCTTTCAAGCCGCCAATCTGTCTTATCCCGAATCTCCACGGTTTACCTTTCATAAGTGCTTACTGTGCATGAATTGCCACAGACAGAAACATGGAGAAGTAGCTCCGGTTTGAATGTTCTTCATCAGCTTTTCCTGGTTTAGATATCACTGCTTTTATTGGTCAGTTTACAATTGGATATCTTTATTGGCTACTGAAATGCATCAAAGGTTTGAATATCAATTAAAAATGTGGGCATACTCTGTAACGGACTATGATTTAAAAGGAAGTAGAATTTTTTACTAAATTTGTACTTAATTACTGTAACGTGAGTAGTTGTAATTCATTACCTCCTCCACTGCAAAACATTGAGAGGTATAAACTGCTTGATTTAAGGTAATGACATAAATTATTCTCATCTGAATACTTTTATAGGACAAGAGCACACACATATTGTTATGTTGTGTGCATTGAGAAAGATGATAAATTGTTTCAATTTTTGTTAGACTTACAGTTTCACCTCTTTGCCAAATCTCAGCTCTTAAACAAACCAAAGAACAGGAAGGGAGAGACCCATTGAAAGGAGGAAGATGGGAATAAAAAAAGGTGGAAGGAAGATAAAAACAGTTTACTTTTTGAGGGAGAAAGATTGAGAGTGGGAATGTGTAGAAAAGAGAGCGCAGTAAAAGATCAAAGACCCCAAAAACAGCTAAATGCAGACCGCAGAACAGAATGAGGGAAAGAGAGAAAGAGAGAGCTAAAGACGACAATATATACAGAGAAAGATTAAACCGAGAGGAAGAGGAATATTATCTATGCAGCAGAACACAAATCAGATTTTAATAACCACATAATTGCTATTATCATTTTTATTATTATTACAAGTTATTCTTTTTCTCCTCCATGTATATATGGGTGAACTTTCCTTATTCTCTCTTCAGTGAAGTCTTTCTGGCACTACACTGGCCACCTGGCACACTTCCCAACAAAAGGAACTAGGGATAGAAGGACAAAAAAAAGTGTGGGAAAAGGTCTGGACAGGTCTACCAGAGATAGAAGACAGGATCTGTGTTTCTCCAGAACATACCTTACATGCTAACAGTCCTGCGACACCAAGAAAAGGGACGATTTCAATCGCGCCAACCATCAGTTTCTGTTTAGCGATTTCAAACTTTGCAATTGATCATCCACCCAGAACTTCCCGAGATCTGAGAAGTCACGGGCAGGCTGCTCCCATCAGAAGCTGCTCTGGCGTTCTTCAGCCCATAAATCTCAGCAGCTTTTATATTTCTCTGTTCATCAGAGCTCTGAAACTGTTCCGTATGTCTCTTTCCCTCTCCGCTGTTAAACGTCATGGGCCTATGCTATTCGTGCTGAGACGTCCAGTTTGGGTTGTGTGAATGCAAGACAGCTGGACGGGGTTACACACATAATAGCAAGCAGGGCACTTTGGGTGGAGGACACTTGCCGAGCGGAGATGCCTTCAGTTTGGACATCTCGGAAGAAGAGACAGAGAAAGTCGGAAGGCTCTTTTGCGGATTAAAAGGTATCTAAAAGCATTATTCTCAAGCAAAACAGTGCTTTTTGCACATTTTTTCTAAGTCTTAGAAATGTCTACATCTGTAAATGTAATACAGAAACTTCTAGACATGTAATGCATGAGGAAAAGAAAGAAAAGAAAAAAACTACGAAAAATCTTTCTTTTAACGTGAAAAAAATCTGACAAAAACTATTTTGAGGAAGAAAAGTGCATTTACCGATTTACTAATATGCCGACATACAAAAATATAGGTACATCTGCCTGTTCTTTACAGACATCATAAAGTGGAGTCCCGGCTAATAAAAATGTATAAAAATACAATATATAATCTAATAATATAATCTACAGTAAAATAGAATTCGACTTAGTACACACTTTTTATTTACAGAAAAAAATATTTTTGTAGATTATGTGTAATGTTAAGAGAAATTTTTTCTGTGACTTTTATTGTGGGACAACATCTTCTACTTTATGTAGTACTTCAGAACCTGATGCTAAACAGCCTATTATAAGATTTCCATGTAAACAATTGCACTAATGAATACGTGACATCTTGCCCCAAACATTTGTGTAACTGGAAAGCTGAATTAAACTCTTTATGAGGCAAGTTCTCCATGTATATTTATGCTCCGATTATAACTTGAATTGCTGACAGGTTTTAATGAACAGTCACTGCTGTTCTCTTGCTGTGTATGAAAACCAGCTTTCCACTGACCTGCAGTCACTGGTCTCTGTTGTTAACAAATCGGCTTTGCTAAAAAAAAAAAAAATTACTAATGAAGATTTGGCTTCGGATTTCTTTGGCTTCTTTTTTATTTTTTGATTTATCTCTTCTTGTGGTGCAGGTGATGTTGTTCACAGTAATGAGACCGTATGAACATCTTCCTCCATCAGACACCCGATACAAACAAATGCTGTTTTAAGGAGGAAACATTTGTTTCAGGAGAAAGGCCTCTGGGAGGGCAGCACAGGAAGCTGAGCCTTATTTCTGCTGCTTGAGTGGAGACAGTGATTTGTAAGGTGGGGGGAGAGTTGGGAAAGTATTCTCAGGACGTCCCATAAAGTGCGGTTGTATCAGTCGTTCTAATCTAAGTTCAGATGTTTGGGTGGGTTTGACCTGGGGTCGTCTTCACCCCTCAATAAATAGGGACCTGCGGAGTCAACGTGCTCTGGGAAACAAACTGCATGAGATAAAAGTTTTGACTTAAAGCTCATCCAAACTTCATAAAGATAATGGAAGGCCCATGGAAAATGTGCTCTTTTAGAGTTCAAACTGAAGAAAGCTCTCAGCAGTGTTTGGATTTAGCATCAACACTTTCCCTAAAATTTCTAAGGAGAAATAAAAAATAAAAGTACAAAAAGACAAAAATTTTGTCTTATAAAAACAGGATAAAAAATAAGGTCCCACTTTATTTTAGGTGGACTTAATTACAATGTACTTGCATTAAAATAAATCATTTTTTTGCAATGTTTATTGTTTACATGGCACTTATATTTTAGAAAAATACTTTAGATTACATTGCATTACATTTGTAATTAATACATTAACCCACCCATACCACCAAACCTAACCCACCTCAACAGCAACAAGTGTTTAGCAATACAATATGACCACAATAAGTACAAGTGCATAGTTATTAATGCCACCAAATATAAAGCGTTACCAAATATTCACTTTTCATTTTTAAATTTACAACATTTTTAGGACAAACAGTCATGATCTTAAAGAGAATTAATTGTTGATTTTAAAAAATCATAACAAATAAAAATAATAAATAATCAAATAAACTAAAGTTGTTTCCTAATGCAAAATATTTAAATACCGAATTATCAAATATAATAATATAATAATTTATATAATTATCCTTTTTTTCGGCAAATTTTTGATGGTAAAGTTTTATTTGAACCAGTACCACATTTAACTCTACACGTCTGGCTATTGATTAACCATTCAACTTGAATGCTAATACTTTTCCATTATTCTAATAGCTGCCCAAATGCTACCAGACTAAACTCTTCAGTTATTACCTGGAGTAGGTGCAGGAAAATATTGATGCTGTCTCTTCCAGAAAGGAATAATGGCTTCTCTGTAATCAGCACTGCTTAGTGATAATTGCCCTTCAAGAAATACACAAACAGAGAAGCCCCATTGGCTACTAGCTGTACGGCTGAAGACTTGGCATCTATGTTGCCTGTTTCTGATTCTGTGCTTTGTAATTTTAAAAGGCCGTTCCCCAGGCGAATGGTCGCTCCAGTTATGGACATGCTCGAGATGGTTTTGGATTTCCTCTGGTTTGATCAGAATGTTGGCCGCTTCCCTAATTTTGAGTCATCTCATCGCTCCTCTCCTGCTAGACTATAAATAGCTGGTGTCGAGGTGGACCTGTCCCCACTGCTCCTGATCAGAGGAAATACCGCTGGTTTAGTTCTAAGGCCTTAAACGACAGGGAAGTCTCAAAAGGGAAGCGTCTTTTATTCTGCATCACAGATATGCTGCTCTTTTGACAAGTTTTGCCTCAGTTTGGAAGATTAAAGCAGTTAAAGCATTTTCCAAAACTTTACAATTAATTAAACATCGATATATATATATATATATATATATATATAAGTATAGTAGCATGATATAATTGAACTGTTACAGCACAATGGCAACAGTACCAGGCAGATGAACATACAGTCACACTAACTGAATACGAATGTGTTAAATAAATAAATACAATCTAAAATTCAAATCTATTTCAAGATGTCTATACGGTCCATTATAAAGCATACATAAAGAATGTTCAGCTCAAACAACAAAGTAGAGTATTTTTTCTAACGTGTGAAACTGCAATGACAAGGGTCCTGTAGCTCAGCAGGTGAGCTGATAAGCAAAACCAATGAGATGATGCTCTGATGATGGACTTTGATGTCAACAGAGTTCACAAGTTCCCGCTCTGCTCTGGATTGGTACAATTCAGATAACAAGACACAAAGGTGGGGGTGATTTACTTTATCAAATCTATGGGCTACAATACAAGTTAAAGGATTCAACCAAATGGGCAATTCTCTTCATGAATGAGTCTGACCATTCACACACACTTGGAACTTTGATTTTCATTAACTTTTATTTTAATTAACACTAAAATGGTGAGAAATAGCACGATTGTGAAGTTTTATTGCACTAAAATACTTTTTTTTCTATTGAAATGTTTTTAATTGCAATTTATTTCATTGATGGCTAAGCAGAATTTTCAGCAGCCATTACTCCAAACTTCAGTGTCACATGATCCTTAAGAAGCCATGCTAATATGTTGGTTTGGTGCTTAATTCAAAAAAGGTGCCTAATATGTTTTGACGAAACACTGATACAGTTTATTTTAAAATATAATTTGATAAATAGAAAGTATTAATTAGAAATAGAAAGATTTTGTAATTTTATAAATGCCACTACTGTCACTTAAATTTAATGCTGATTAAAAATAATTATGTCTTTAAAAAATCATACAGACACCAAACTGTCGAACAGTAATTTATACTCACTTCTTAACAAACTTTTTTTTTTTTTATGTCTGCTTAATGCTAATGGCTCTCTGATATCTTAGCATTATATTAAGAGGCATATAAAATCAATCATTTAATCATCTGACAGCAACAGCAGCGACAAGTATGTTGTGTTTTTGTCTTAATATCGTTTCACAATTCAGAGAAAGCATGATGGGATACAGACTTAAGATCTCTTTATCAGATCAGTTGTACTCAAAATGTCACGCTTTTGCCAATAATGAAAAACACACTAATGATTAAAACAAAAGGTTTAGAACAAGTTTATTCACTGCTATTACACTGAACTAAACACTTTCTTTGACCAATGGAATGCAGTTCTTTAATAGCTTCAGGGGTTACCATGCTTCAGTGACCATGAGCATACGCAAAGGAAGTTTCTCCACATGTCCACTTCTGATCCACACTTCCTATTTATTGGTTCTGTCAGCTTGTAAGAGTCCATACTTGTGTGTGCGGTATTTACTGTTATTTGAGAAGCATGCCCTCTCTCCCTTCAGCAGTCATTTTCAACTGATAAGGCAGAGGTGAGGGAAGAGTCAGCCAGACTCAAAGAGTTTGGTACAGACCACCCTAATATCCACACATGAATTCTGGAAAACCACATGCCCCTTCAGGGGTCCGTGAGAGATGAGGTGGGTCGACCTAGCCTGGCATGAGCATAAACACACGCAAACACATATACAAACACAATAATCCTGTAGCCCGGACTACACATCCATAACTGATCTCCTTACCAAAGGCTTCAATTATTCTATTACAGCACAACAAATTGCTGGAAACAAATTCTAAGCAGTTCAGAGAGTCAAAGTTTAGTATGAAAGCAATTAGTGGATGTAATTTGTGTGTTAATTTGTGTCAGCGTACGCTGTAGCTGCTGGGTTAAGTTAATAGGGGGGTTGGGGGTGTAAATTAGGGGTAGTTTGTTAAGTGCTGACCTGGGGAGGTGTGATCTCCCAGGGGATCGTAGTCTGGCTCTGGCCCCCCCGATGGTTCTCAAAAAAGGAGGAGGTGTTTGTTTATACAACTTTCATTACAGGACCGTACCTGAAATGAATGTCCTGCAATCCACTTACCCCCCTGCTACCTGTGCACTCGTATTACTGCTGCTGTTTCTGCTCGTTCTCTCTCGCTGTTAACACTGTGTCAGATCTAATTAGTTTGCTATAGACATATATGTATCAAGAGTGACAAACACATACTAAAATCATGTCAAACACATAAAAAATGCAGCCGAAAATCCCCCCCCCCCTTAAATTTTGTTTATAAAAATAAAAATTTCTTATCTGCTTATCTTTCTTATCTTCTCCTTTAATGTCACTATCCAATAATCCGTTTTACAAGAAATGTGTCTATACTATATTTAAATACACAACTGTATATTATTATTATTAGTAGGCATTGCAACTGTTGGTTAATATTACTGTTATTGTTGTGTGTGTGTGCACATGTTTATATGGTTTATGAGGACACACATTTGTATAATGACATGGGTATGACATGTAATACAATATGAAGGTGATTTATGAGGATATTTTCAGTGTCCCCGTAATTCAAAAAGTTAAAAAACATACTAAATGGTGTTTTGTTTTTTAATCTAAAATGCACACAGTTTCCTGTAAGGAGTAGGTTTAGGAGTAGGGTCAGTGTAGGGTGATACCACTTATACAGATAGCTTATGCAGACCAGTTTACATCACCAAAGAGAAGAGAAGACAGTTTGATTAAAAATTATGAAGAAAAAAACAAAACATAACATATGCACAGATAAAAATTTCGCAAATAGGTAAAAAAATGCATTTTGCAAATTGATGGCAACTTTAAAGGTGAAATGTGATTTCTGAAGCACTAGCAACAGGAAGTGGAACTGTAAATTCAGGTGTGTTCGATAACAAAATACTACTCAGTGATGTTTGCATATTATTTCAAATAAACAGACATTTCAGATATTTTCATGTAGAAACAATCTACATTAAATACTTTCTACACTGTATGAACTGCTAAATACAGTGCCTTTAAGAATAATGCTCAACATAAGCTTATTCTATTTTTTTTTAAACAACCAACACAGTGGTGTATATATTTTATTAGTTTAACCCCTTTTAAAAATCATGATAAAATATAACATTAAGATTGTGTTATAAAACATGGGGATTTGTGAGAAGAACTGAAGGTGTCAGAATAAACACAAAACACATGCCATCATTGCCATCCCAGCTTGTTCAGTTACTCTGGAAAAACTGCACAGAATGAGATGACTACTCTCAAATCTGCAAATGTTTCTTTTAAGATTATTTTAGGATACTCTGTTCAATATAATGAAAAAACACAAAAAAGCTCCCAAGTGCTGAATCTTTTTAACGAATCGATTGATCTGATAAAGTCATACTCAGTACTTTAATGACATCTCTATGAGCGCTTAAGTGACCTTTTAAAGATTAAAAGCTTCAGGCCTCATTCTTTATAATTGCATGCACAAGAGCAAATATCACAGTATTCAAAACTTTTGTGACACAGTTTTGGAACAACTTGAAGGTGAATAAATGATGACAGGATTTTCACTTTTGGGTGAACTATCCCTTTAAATGGATTTTATTTCCCATCAGCAAAAGCGAGAGAAAGGGAAAAAAGAGGAGAGTGGGAGCTGTGTTTTCATTCTTTTCTCTCAGATACATGAGATATCTGCTCACCACAAGAGCCCTTCACACTGTCTTCACTTGGAATCTCTCTCTTTCTTTCTTTTTCTCACTCTCTCCACCATCTCGTTCAAAAGCAAAGAAACCCCATTGCCTGCGTGACCTGAAACTAGGTGGGGGTTCATATACTGTACTGTGTGAGTGTGCATTCCTATATATATGTAAATAAATATTCTTGTGTCTGTGTACCCGTGTCTGTAGGTGGATATGAGAGAGGGGTACTGGAACATACAGGCAAGCATCCCCAGAATCCTTCAGCTTGGCCAAAGTTAACAGACAGGAGGGATTCGGTATCAAAGCGCTGATATTTCATTCCTCACACACATACACACACACACAGATTCTGGCGGGGTCATAAGGAGGGGGCCTCCCACAGACTATTTGAATACAGAAATGTTTAATTGAGAGCAACGGGGAACACAGGTTACGAGGCCAGGATATACATATAGATATATAACGAAAAAAATCCCTCTCTTATTCTTCTCTCCTGCACATCAGTTGAAAACCCCTGCTTATGTCTCAGCCCATACATATTATTTCCCCTCAATTTCTTTTTCTACCTGCCCTTGACCCTCTTTAGAGCTGTCTGAAATGTGTTTTCTTTTTTTCTGTTTTCTTTCTGTGTTTAATAGTGACATAAAGCTGCATCAGAATACAAGATGAAACACTCTTGGGTGTTTTATTAACATGAATAAGTGCGCATCTGCGTGCAGCGTGGAGTGTACAGGGACCTCTTGTGCTCCAAGTTTGATGTTCGCAAAAGTGAGAGTGATAATTTACTGAGTTCTCAAGGTCAGGAAACACAAACAGTGTAATTGAAGACATTCAACGAAATCCATTAAATAAATATAAGACTTTTTCAGCTCAACAAAATATTCAAGTCAGTTTTATTTTTATAGAAATTAAAAGTTTATACACATCTAATTCATTACATTTATATTCTGTAAAATACGCTATGCTGTAAATGCAACGTAATGTACTGTTGTATATCAACATCCCCTGTGTATAGTTTGTTTATATAGTAAACAATATTTATACAAACACCGATAAATAGTTTATAACATATACAAAACACTTTAGTCTAGTTTCTTATTAGCATGCCTCTCATATTGCCTGTTTATTAGTAACAACTACCTTACTAACTATAAGCAGCAAATTAGAAATTTAATAAAGCAAAAGTTGTTTACATCTATCTTACAAAATAGTGTATTTATACGTTTTAATATTGATGTATTATACAACATAAATACATAGACATACATATATTTGAATTGGTTTGTCGGGATATGATTGTGCATGCGCTTTTTTTAACCTTTCCATTTCCCTGTAATTTTGTTCATTTGTCTTGGGGCAGGTGCTGGGGATTTTGGTTCCCCCTCACTGCCAGCCATTATACACATAAATTAATCAGCTTATAAGAGCCTCAGGCCTAACTATTCATCATGAAGGCCTGCTCTTATACTGCACCAGAGCTGATTTAGGTATTGTTAGGTTTCTGTTTAATAGAAAATGACAGTGAAGTAAATCTACATGCTTGAACGCAAATACAATGTTTATGTCCTAAAACCGCATAAGTTGAACCGTAACACCATGAGAAAGAAACATGGTCTGTCAGGGTCACTCTTAATGAGAGCAAAAGAGTCTTCAACTAAAAAAAGTTTGCGTACTTCTTCGTTCATGTTCTTCTGTCATATTGTATCACAATGTGAGGCCAGAGGAATGAACGTCATTTTATTCCATTTCCATTTGAAATGAGGTTCTGCTTATTGCATGTTTTATTTTTATTTTTTTATTCAAAGCTTGTGAATCAAGGGCCTCTAGCAAAGACTTTAAACTACTCCTCCTGTAAAAGGCTTTTAAATTTAGCTGTTTTTTAAGTGCTCCGGCCGGTCTGTTTCTGATTTCAGCACGACGGAGTTTGAATCACAAAGGGTTGGAGTGGGTAATACAGATGGCACTAGTGCTGATGGCCATTTTCTTCAAGGGGGATCTTTTTTCACTGCTTGTTTTTTTGTCATTCCTCCCAGTTTTTTTTATTGTTTTTTTCCCTGCAAGAGAGACACAGTTAGCTACTTCACAAGGTCAAATTACTGATGACATGTTATGTTAATAGAACAAAGAACAAGTCAAATGGGACATAGCAAGAAACGCACATAAATGCACACACACACACACAAGCAGATTCAGGGGGCTCTGCTCTCCTTTGATCTGAACGTTCCTGGGCCTGGTGCTTAAAGGAGCAAACTGAAACAGAAGACTAAGTTTCTCCATCCTGGTTCATCATATGATTCAGCTTGAGATTGAGAAAAACAGAAGATTTAAACTTCCTCTACTACAGCCCCACAAAACACAGTCACTAAGGGTGTGTCACGAAAAAGCATAAATTCACTTTGACAATCCCAAACATCATTCAAAGACGTGGGTCGGTTATGACAGGTTTCAGTGTAATTACACACATTTTTCTTACAAATGTATAATGGAACAATCTCCGCAATCCCTTACGTGAGATTTAATGTTATTTTCCGAGTAGTATTTTATTTTGCTACTATTACTATTTGCTATATTACGGACTATGAGAGCGGGCTGTGAGTAATCATATGGATTTATTTTGTCATGAACACCCGCAAAATATAAAAATACCCCATGACTTGCCAATGACCCGACTACAGTAAACTGATTCTATGCTTGGTTCATTCATTCGGTTTATGTCATACTAGGTGTTTTTTAATGTGGTTTCCTGATTATGTTTAGAGTGGTTAAACTTTAGTCTAAAAAATTCAGAAAACAACATAATCATTTATATTATATTATATAGTACCATTCAAAAGTTTGGGGTCAGCAGGATATATTTTACTTTAGAAATTAAACAAAAGGATACTTTTAGTAAGAAAAGTATGACGTGAAAGATCTAAAGTTACAAAAGATTTATTTCAAATAAATGCTGTATTGTTGTGTTATTTGATCAAACAAATTCAGTCTTTGAGGAAACGTAAGAGCAAAAACCGATCAGTTTGAGCCTGAAGATGTGGAATAAGGTCATGTCTCCTTTAAACAACACAAATCCTATTTTAGCCAATCTGCTCCTAAAGGAAGAAGCTCTAAATTAGCAGGCTGAGTGGATGGAGTTCAGCTGTCACCTGTCTGCCGAACATTAAACAGGAAGTCAAACAGAGGCCTACAAGGTGTGCTGGGCTCGTTCTGGTTTTCGTCCTTCAGTAGAAGCAGGAACTTCTGTTTTGAGTGATCGCCCCATTTTCTCACGACAGATTTCAGGATACAGCTCAGGATAAAAGATGTCCAGCAGAAGGGTTTATGTCTTGTTGAGCTCAAACAGTCACAGAGACACATTTTTTCCGTGAATTTGGCGTTCTGAAAGCTTGTACAGTGCTATCAATCATTTCAATGACTTCCTGTGAAACAAAGGACAACGGACAGAAGTTATCAGAGGAGACGGTAACACCTTTTCATCTTCCGCCGAAAAACGCAAGACGCCAGCCGAGTTTAATATAAACTTTAAACATCTTGAAAGCGTATAAGGTAAAGCACACAGTGAATCACACAACACGAGAGCTCTGGATTTTGCTGCGTTTCTGGATTTGTACCTGAATTCTCTGTAATCCATTCTCAAATACCTCAAAACAGTTTGGTGTTATTCTTTCAGCTTAAGACTTGGCAGGTGTGTAACCGGACCCACGTTAACAGTCTGACAGATTATTCCATTTCTCCGCAAAACCATTTTTAAAGGGAGGATGATAGAGGGAGCAAGAGGAGGAGGAGGATGGGAGGATTTGGCAGATGAGTGTACTCTGCAGGTGTTGGGTAATTGGATTAACACAAAGCAGAAGAAAAGGAATTCCTCTCCTCTTTTTTGAAAACCGAGAGCAGCAAAACTACTTTTTTTTTTTTTAAAGCAAACAAAAAGAGAAAGACACCGTTTGGTTAAAAAAAGAATAACTCATGTGTTCCAGTTTAGGTGAGTTTTAATGCATATTTGCTTGCACTCAACGTTTGGAAGCACTAAACATCCCCCTTTTTCAGGTCTCCGAATTGCTTAACGCTTCTAAAAGCATCAGACTCCAGAGGCCGCAGAGGAATGCATGATGACAGAATAAAACCTTACTTTCTATCTCCCGTCCCTTCTCCCTCTCCTTTCCTCCGTTTGAAAGTCTTTCAAAAGATACACTAGAGAGTAAATAAAGAAAAAAGCGGTCACAGCGAGGAGTCGCCCCTCTGCCGGAGCAGGAGTTTATCTTAAACTCTAACCACAATAAAACTGGCGGGATGAACAGAACGACAATGAAGAGCGCTGACGCTTCACGCCAGTTTGATTGTCCTCCAAAACCAACACCCCTCTGAAACACACACACACTTTGGAAAGCTCCCTTCAGTCAAGGTGTCTGAGTGAAATGGCATCTCTGTGAAGCTCTAGACAAAACACTTGTCAGCATGTTGTTTTGTCAGGGGCAGGGTGGCACTGACGTTTCAGTGGAAACCTTTGGCTCTTTGTTGTGGTCACACTGCACTCTGGAAATGTTTTTGTTCAGCTCGGTTCACACAGAGCTGTCATCCCCAAGAACTGAGATGGAAACATACAGCTGTATAATTTAAACGAGAGATAGGAAATCTTGATACAGGTGTCTGAAATGGCAGTCCACCTTTCCAACGCCGCATGAACGTAGCGAGTTTGAAAATTTCCCCCTGTAAAGAGTCGTATTTCAATCCAAAATGCATTTGGAAATTTTTACTCGCTGACCTCCCTCATGACGAACCGTAAAAAACCCTGTCAGACATCTAATTACATGAGTCTCTTTGTGCACTGTGCGGGAAATAACATTTGAAGATATTCCATCCACCTATAAAAACAAAGGGAATGATGAGCTTCCTAATGTTTAATAGGAAAATTAAACGGCCCTGATTCATTGACTCTTGGTCAAACTGTCAAGATACCAGCCCAAGATCTAGGGGAATGATTTAAATATACAGCAAATGAACAAGAACCAATGAATTAATGGAGGTCTAAGACAAAGGAACACCTTTAGCAACATATATAGAGTAGGGTTTTGAAACATTTGCATTCTTTTATGAATATCTGTGCTTAAACAAATGTCTACATAATTTTAGGTGCAAATTAAAGCTATTCGGTAAACTAAACTGTAAGACCTCTGTTCATCTGCGGAACACAAATTAGGATATTTTTCTTAGTTTAGGATATTATGGCTTCTGACAACTCTCTGACCCTCCAACAGACTGCAATGTAATTACCACGATCAAGTCCTGAAACAAAGCATCCACGTGACATCAGGGGTTCAACTGTAATTTTACGAAGCTACAAGAAATGTTTTTAGTGCACAAAGAGAACAAAAATAACGACCATATTCAACAATTTGGTCTTCTTCACATCACCTTGGCGCCATTTTGGAGAGTATCCACTGAATGTAAACAGGCGTATGCTATTCTGTGTCAGCTTCAAAAACATTTTTGTTATGCTGGTTGAACGTCTCTTTGCACGCCGATAGCAGTCATTAAAGGGTTAGTTCACCCAAAAATGACAATTCTGCCATTAATTACTCACTTTCATGTCATTCCAAACCTTCGTTCATGTTCAGAACACAAAGTTAGATATTTGTGGTGATATCAGAGAGCCATCTGACCCTCTATAGACAGCAATACACCTAAAATGATCCCAGATCCAGAAACGTAGTCAATACATTGATAAAACAGTCCATGACATCAGTGGCTCAACTTCAGTTTTGCGACGCTAGGTGAATACTTTTTTTGCACAAAGAAAACAAAAATAACAATTTATTCAATTATTCTTCTCCCCTGACTTTAGACTTCTGCCACTTTAGAGAGTATCACAACGCAAACCATACGACCGCTTTAACATAATCAGCCTTGTTTACATCCAGGGGAAAGCACGCACGTGTGCGTAATCTGCAGTTGCCATTCGAATTTCCAAGAAGTTTCCAAAGTCTCCTACTGCACTTTTAAACATTCAGATGTCACATTTTCTCACTCCTCATCTTTTACTCTTTGTGATTGTTGAATTGTTTCCGTATATTACAAACAAGCACATTCAAGATGAACTCATCAAGGCATTAAATATATTTCGGCTTTAAAGTCAACATGAACTAACATTCATAGCCTATTTTACTTGCGTAATATAATGCATTTCCAAGTGAAACAGAATGTTCAATGTGAAAACTAAGGGTGGGAATGAATGGGACGGTGTAAAGTAGCTGTTACATACAAGAGTTGTGCCAGACCAAATGTAACTAAAAATATTGCCAAAGTGACATCAGCAGAAATAAAAACGGCAAGCTATTTAGAGTAAAGATAACAAAGGCAAACAGTTTGAATATTGATTATTCGTTTGAATATTGTGTACTAACGAATTGTTCACAAGACCAGGAACATGCATTCATTTTGATTTCATGTTATATTCATGCTATTCAACTAGAAATATTACAAATGTGCAAGAATAAGACAAATTTGAGCCTATAAGGATACACCTTGGTTTCCTCATACTGTAGTGCTTTCTTCATCAGCTGTAAAAATAGCTCAAGAAACATTCTTTTGCACACCCACACTCCAGCTTCATCTGCCATAGTGTACATGCCTGTGGTCTAATCGCTTAAACGTTTCACTTTTGAAATGTACAACAGTTATCACACTGAAGATTTTCCTTGGATTCAGACCACTGCTAAAAAAAAAAGAGGCCTGTTGTATTTTCCAAAACCTCCTTTAATTAATCACGCTTTCAATTCTTAACAGAAGCTCCTAGGACATGAGGGAGCGAAGAGAAATGTTCCGCTTTAACTATGCGAGAGTATATTTGACAAGAATTACTCCAAATATTCAAGGCTATTTTTACAGTGATAACTTTGGTATTCGATATTATTAAATTATCATGGCCCCTCAATGGATGTATTGTATGTATACATGTGGAAACGGACACCCAAATCCCATCACAGACGAAATAAATAAAAAAAGCTTCAGTTATAAATGTTTGGAAATTTCATCAGGGTTCGAAGCTGCTGAAGGATTGAAGCGCTGAGAAGTTTAGTCCAAAGAAAAGACAAATAATAATAATCAAAATAAACCACAAGGAAAAGGTCTTTAACATTTTCTTCATACCAGATCAAAACAGAACTACAGTGATACAAGAGAATGAGACGACTCAAGGACACACAACCGCACACCCAGACACACGTGACAAGAACTGATTTATGACAGAACATGGGTGTGTGTGAGAGCATGCCTGCACACTAACATACTTTACCCCATGTTTTGATTGACAGCTATATAAAAGTAAAGACACTTTCTCAGACATCATTTACTAAACACAGACTTCCATTAATTCTCCTACAACATCACTGAATGGGAGATATTTAAGACTGACACTAAATATCCTCAAACTGGTATTTCATTGAGTAATAAGATGCCATTGTGCACAACCCGATCTCACATTACTGTCTAAATACAGGAACGGTGCATTGAATCGCATGTACTTCCATGTTATTATTTTGTTGAGCTGCTTGCAATTGCATATTGTTGCTGTTTTCTTATGTTGTGAAGTAACAGAGACACTTTGCATTCTTTATGAGGTTTCATTTTCAACCCTTATTATTTAAGTAAACAAGTCAAATGATGCGCAGAAGTCATATGGATGCCAAACTTGGAGTTGTCCAGCTGAAAAACAGACTGAATTACAGGTTCATTTGTGTGCTGTCAGGCTAGAAGGTTAACATTTGAGAGTGTGGCACGCGGCAGGAACTGACACTGACATTTGGGTTATAAATTGTGCATACTGCTAATTGAACAGCAGTTGGTCCGGACATTGCTGCTCTGTTACTATGGTCTTTGAAATACACATCTAAATAGACGGTAAGGTTTAATAAAAGGAGAAGGTAAGGTTTATAAAAATGCAGCGGCTGCATTTCTGTCTAAAAATAGATGGCTTGTAGGTTCATTTACACTGTACCTGGATAACTTGGACAATCACACCATTTAATACGTGAAATTGTAATTTGGAATTGGCTTATGGTAATTTTAAATTTTTTACATTTAAATTACAGCAATGCTCAGATATTTCAGTAAGATTTATAATGTTTAATATATATATATATATATATATATATATATATATATATATATATATTACAAATTGCTCATAATG
>JAUMHP010000063.1:12547645-12600846 GCA_032361065.1 Enteromius trimaculatus
TCAACAATTTGTTGTCCCTTTTCTTCCAAATGAGAATCGATAAGGGAATCGGTAAAAAATCGAATCGTTAAGCAGAACTGAAAATGGAATTGGAATCGTAAAAATCTTATCAATTCCCATCTCTGCTAAGAACTTCATTTGGTCAGACGGACAACCAGTTTTCTCAGTATTCGAATTTTTTTGTGCCCTTAGATTTCAGATTTTATTGTCCTATCCCAACAAACCATACATCAATGGAAAGTTTATTTATTCAGCTTCTTATATCTGGAAGCAGATCATTCTAACTGCTATATCACATTCTTTCAGATTTGAGTCAAACTGTTCTGAATGACGAACAAATGAACGACTGAATTATATACATTTCCATTTAAAAATTTAGAAAGAAAAAAAAAAATCATATGCCATACAGATTTGCTGTGTTCAATCAATCAAATAAAAAAAATTATCCACAGTTGTTCAATCAAATAATTCATATTTTCTAGCTGGAAATGTGTTTCATCTAATATGGTAACATTGTTTCTGTTAAGATATTAAGGCTTATTTTTAAAGCTTGTGATCAATTATATATGTATTTATCCATTTATTAATAATGCATTCTTACATAGATGGAAAAGTTTGAACATGTTAACTAAATGCTAATAAAACAGCCTTTGGTTCTCTCATAAGAACACATCCATACATAGAAACATGTTAATTTGAAAACAAGTATGTAAGGTATAGTGTGGATGTCAGCATTGATAATATAAAAAAAAAAGAAAAAAAAAAAGAATAAAAAATGACAAAATTACTCCAATTAAAGTTAAAGTCCTGGAAAAATGTCACTTCAAAAAACTAAAACCTGGAAGAAGCACTGCTAGGAAAATAGAGTTTTCTCTCAGCGTTAATATCAGAACCTGTGTCTGGTAATTGAGGGGGGAACGTCAGGCGTCCATTAACCCTGTCAGGTATGATTAATGTGGATGCCTCGCCCCTCGGTTCACCCCTTGTGTGACGGACAGCCCTGATGTGATTGGTCACAGCTCTGGTAGCGAGTGATGGTGATTCGCTGACATTGTGGTGAGGTGTGTGGTTTGGATGGCGATTTGATTACATGTGTAACACAGAGGGGAAAACCACTCAACAACGAAACGCGAACCGCACTGCTACTCTCCGAGAAAGGCAGACAGGAACATGGGAGTTAGAAAAGCCACAGCAGGAGATGCCGGGCAGTTCAGCGAGCCGGTGGACGAGTGAGAAGGGATAGATCTGTGAATGACATGAACCAAGTTCTCCTACCAGTCGTCCAAAGTGGCCTGGGTTGAACACACCATGGATGAACCCAGTTAAAAAAAAAAAAAAATGATGGCGTAAACACATCTGCATTCAATTGGAAACTCTTTATCTTTGTGATCCTGACAGATACTCTGCTATTAAAATCATCTTTCATTCTGTATTACATACTGCCGGACAATATGGTGATATACGTTAACAAACGAACCAATCTCGCCATCATCTCTCTGGTAAGCCTGAATGTTTTGATGAATTTTCTGAGAACCACTGATCAGAAACCTGTTATTTTCTATTAGAGTGATCCTGTTAAAGGAGACGGTTCTCCTTGGGGACAGTTTAAATCTTTCTCTCTCTGAAGGGCGGATCGTTCTACTGTAACTCATTTATGCGAATCTTACTGACTTCCTCTTCCTGTTTCACAAATCACGGAAATATGGGGGTCAGATATAAGTCATGCATTTTATATGGCCCTGTATGACTTTTAATAGGTCATATAGTTATACTGCTAACTACTCTCATGAAACCTACTAAAATATTACATACATGTAAATACTACATATTTCACTTGGCTATATTAATGGGACAAATACAGTATGAATAATGCATATTTTTGTTTAAAAAATTTTCTTAAAGGGGTCATCCAGTGCTTCATGCACTTTTACAAGCTGTTTTAACTGAAATGTGTGTTGGGAGTGAGTGTACACAATGACCCTACAATAATAAAGATCCAACCAGTAGTTTTCTTTTAATTTAATAAAAATAAGTTGCCCCTTCTGAAATCAAGCCATTCTCAAATTCATGTCGGTGTGGCATCACACTGACAGAGGTCACTCCCACAATAGATGATTGACAGCAGCGTGTCTTACCTCAGACCCGCCCTGAGTGATCCGTCATCAGACCGAGATGCAGAGACAAACAAGACTCCTAAGAGATTGAGGTGTTTTGTTGTTGAATGTATTAATGAACATAGCAGTAGTGATTTACCCCCGACATCTGAGTGACTGAAGACGCAGAGGGTTAACGTTACGTTTGGTTCTGAAGGAAATACACCCTTGATCAACCGGAATGCGTTTATGTTCGCGTGAATCATTCATGATCCAGCCTCACCTAGAAGCAGTGAGTATAATGTCGTTTAATGAATCTTTGCAAATCTAAACAAAGATCCTCTGAGAGCATCTAGAAAAAGAGGGGCGGGGTCAGCGGAGCTCGTGAAGATTTAAAGGGGAAGTACACAGAACAGAGTGATTTCAAAAGAGCGGTTTTTGACAGGGTAAAATCTTTGAGAAATTTAAAAAACCCCTACATTACAAACTTTCCATTAAGACCCTAAAGAATCATATTAGCTTGTGGAAAATTGGCTTTGTATGACTCCTTTAATTAGCATAGTTAAATAAAGATTAAATAAACGTATTAGTGCTGTCAAATTATTGTTTAATCACATCCAAAATAATTTTTATTATTATTAAATTTATTATTTACATATATGTACTATGTGCATTTATATGTACATATATATAAATATGTACAAATATATACAGTACAGTAATATTGGCACCCTTGGTAAATCTGATCAAAGGTGGCTGTGAAAATAAAGCTGCATTGTTCATCTTTTTGATCTTTCATTAAAAAATTTCACAAAATTTTTACTTATCATTAAAGTAAAACAATTGAAAATGGGGAGAAAAACTCATGATGAAATAAATGTTTTCTGCAATACATGTTAGCCACAATTTTTGGCACCCAATTATTGCTACATCCTTTTCCCAAGATAAGAGCTCTGAGTTTTCTCCTGTAACCACTGAAGAGTTTGGAAAACACCTGATAAGAGAGAAGAAGCCACTCCTTCACGCAGAATCTCTCCAGATCCTTCAGAATACCAGCTGTATGATGGTGCTTCTCCTCTTTAGTTCACCTCACTCAGGGTTCGGGTCAGAGGACTGGGACAGCCATGGCAAAGGCTTCATCTTGTGATCAGTGACTAATTCTTGTGTTTATTTTGATGTTTGTGTTTGGATTATTGTCCCAGTGGAAGACCTAACCATGGCCCTTAATAAGATTTCTAACAGAGTCAGTCAGTTTTAGATTTTTTATCTGTTGGTATTTGATAGAATCCATGATGCCATGTGTCTAAACAAGATGTCCAGGACCTCCAGCAGAAATATAGGCCCGCAACATCAAAAATACAGCATTGTACACGTGGAGTACTTTTTATCCCTGTGTTCACCAAACCCATCTTGAGTGTTTCCTGCTAAAAAGTTTTTTAGTTTCATCTGATCATAGAAGCCAGTCCCATTTGTAGTTCCAGTCCTGTCTGACAGCTGAACATGCTGGAGATTGTTTTTGGATGAGTGAGGATCATTTTTCTTAAACCCTCCTAAACAACATGTGCTGATATAGGGACTGTGTGATAATTATTTTAAAGGTTTTCTGACCCCGAGACTTAACTATTTTCTGCAATTCTCCAGCTGTGATCCTTGAAGAGTTTTTAGCCACTCCTCGCTGTGTATTAAGATGATAAAGACACACATCCTTTTCCAGGCAGCTTCGTAAAATTTCTACCTCTTTTCTTAAAGCTACTTCACTAATTGTTGAAGCTCAGTTATCTTTTGCTGCACATCATAAATACAATATATTGTGTTTCTTTTCTCATTGTGTTGATGATTAAGGGAATTTGTGCTTTGTTTTCCCTCCTATATACATTTCTGTGTAACAAGAAAACATGGGATAATTTCATGTCCATAATCACCCTGGTGTGCTCAAAATTGTAAATATGAATGGGAAAATATGTTATGTAAGTTATTTTACTCATTAAAAAATTCTAGGGGTGCCAATAATTGTGGCAAACAAGTATTGGAGAAAAACATTTATTTCATCACAAGAATTTCTCCCTGTTTTCAATTGTTTTACTTCAATGATAGATTAGAATTTTTTGAATGAAAGATCAAAAGGTTAAATAATAATTTATTTTCTGATAACAGATGAAAAGATAGAGCACTGCATCGTTTGGACCGAGACTCGATCCTGCGTCTATCAGGTGAACGTCTAAGCTGCTTTATAGGCAAATGCTGGGTGGCGTCACAAAACATCCACATGCTGTTTGAACTGTGCAGCTGCTTGTCAGGTTTAATTAGAGAAAAGACAGGAAAAGTATGTGGAAGACAAATAACCGAAAATGTCTCCAACATGTGATTAACTGTAATACACTATTTAATTTGCTTTCTTCCTGGTAATACACTGGTAATTTTAAGGCTATGGGAACAAAATAGTTTAATATATAACAAACAAAATATGAAGTAAAAATGACAGCAATCAAAACTCCTTAAATTAATTTTTTTTATAGACGTCACTGTTAGAAAATGTTTTAGTACAGGGTGGATCCATTTTCCTGTTGTTTATATGAATGTCAGTTGTCAAAAATGACAACTTGCAATCAGAAAAATGTGTTTACTGCAAGTTCATTACTACACATTACAGTTTACTGTTCACATGCTTCAGTTTGTACGGTTTCTGTTATTTTAGAGATTGAATATATGCTACACCGTTGCTAAAAATAATAATATTTCCCACAAGAACATACCAGACAGATCTTCTGACGTGTTACCGAAAGACATTCAACGTGTTCGGTCGTGCATGTCTCTTGAAAGAAAACACAAAAGAAAGGTGTTTTAAGTCTCGCACAGTTGATGGGCTGGATTGGTGTGTTTGTTATTGTAAGAGATGACTGCTGGCTTTTAAAGCCCGTCAGCAGGACCCGTGTCAGAAGACCCTCTCTGTTTTTCTCCACACACACATACTGTAGATCCCATGACTCATCTAGATGCCAAGCAAAAGTTCAAATTAAGCCAAAAAAGTAAGTACAATTTCAACTGTCAGGAAACATGAAAAGTTGCAGTGAAACCAAAAAGCTATATTGCGGCCAAATGCAGCACCTGTAATTGATAGAAAAAAAATTATTTAAATTTGCTAAAAAATTCTGTTTATTCATTCTGTCTTTCTCCTGGGATATTTCTAAATCAATACTGAATTCATTTGATATTTAGTTCCAGCGAAAATGATTGACAAAGCTTATAATGACTCCAAACCAGAAGTTCCCTGACATTTTTTCACTGACTGTAATATTTCACATATATTTAAACAATGTTAAAACTCTGACAGCATAAGTGTGCAGTCCTGGGGCAATATCACCTAAGCCAACAGGAAGATAACACAACAGCTCATTGTTGCGAGCAGAACAGAAGTTGTACTGTGGTTAAGCTGTTTCAGTTCAAAAGAATTCAATGTCGAAAGAGCTGAGTCCAATTAAGAAACACCAGCAGCTTTCACTGGGTGTTATTCCAGGGCTCAGCCATGTTTCTGTTGGCCTGCCCGCCCAAGGTATGATAGGGAAAAATATTCCTGCTGTGAATGTGAGATATTTGAACAAACAAGTGTGCACAGGTTAGAGCAGTAGGGCAACTCTTAAGAAGTGAGGTCCACTGGGGGAATTGAATGACAGGGCTGATCTGAATTCACACAGAAGTTTTGCCAGGGATGGGTTCACACCGTCAAACCAGGCTTTGATGACCTTTAACTGATCCTAGATATCCTGCTGATGGAGAAGCGAGGAGCGATCAAAGTCCAAGGCAGAGATAATGAGGAATAACAAAGAGTTTGTTATTAAGAATATTAAGCGTCTTGGATTGGCCTGGCATGAGAGATCTGTCTGCAGTCGGACAGGCTGTGAGCATTATCTCATCACTTAGCAAACAGATCGTAAATGGATAGTTCACCAAAACTCTGGTAACATTTACTCACCTATATGTCATTCTAACCTGTTTTGCTTTTCTTTGTATAACAAAGTTTTATATGAAGTTCTGGCCACTCCTTTTAATGCAATGAAAGCAAATGAGATGGCTAACAAAAATCACATGAAAGTATAATAAATCTGGTCTATATGACTATTTTTGTGACAGACTGAAGTTTAAGCTGTTATTTATTTATTAGTTGTAAATGTAAATAAACCAGTTTATCTAGTTCATAAATTAATGATCTGATTAATGATTTGTGACTCAGTGATTTAAGCAACTGTATGCATGTTCCTCTCAGATGTCGATTGGTTCTGAGTGTAGATAAATTCTGGTGAGAAGGTATAAAAGCCTGTGAGAAGGGTGAACAAACACATTTCGGTTGATCAAGGGCGCATTTCCTTTCAGAATCAAACGTAACGTTAATCTTCCGTGTCTTCAGTCACTCAGATGTCGGGAGTAAATCACTACGTTCATTAATACATTCAACAACAAAACACCTCGATCCCTTAGTAGTCTTGCTCGTCTCTGCATCTCGGTCTGATGACGGCTCACTCAGGGCGGGTCTGAGGTAAGACACCAGTTCAGTCTGTGTGACACGCTGCGGTCAATCAACTATTGTGGGAGCGGTCACACCGACATGCATTTGAGAATGGCTTGATTTCAGAAGGGGCAACTTATTCTTCTTTTAATTAAATAAAAATACTTGTGGATCTTTATCATTGTAGGGTGGTTGTGTACATACACTCCCCACACACATTTCAGTCCAAACAGCTTGAAAAAGTGCATGTACCACCGTATGACCCCTTTAAGATTAGTAGAATTTGAGTATTACATAACTTGCTTACCACTGAATCAACTGCGATGAACGGGAGTCCAAAAGGTGAATTAAAACATCAAAAATAATCCACAATTACTGATTACAGAAGTATAAGGTGAGTAAATAATAACAGAATTCTCATTTTGGGCAGAACAATTAAGGGTTTACAGAATTTGAAGAAGTTAAATGTTACTGACCCTAGTCTGGATAAGAAACAGTGAGGGTTTGTACAGACTCAAACTTTACTGCTCATAAACAGAATCCAGGTCCTCCTAGACCTCAGCAGTTTAGAGATGAACTCATCTCGGTCTCACAGGGGGAGCAGAGCGCACTGTGCAGGACTTTATTGCTCTGGATAATATTGACTCAACTTTGAGCTCCTCAGCATCAGCCTGTAATAGTGTTTATCCAGGAGAGAGCTGAGGGGAATCCACACTCTCTGAAACACAGATTAAAGGCCAGAGTGGAGCATCAGTCTGCTCTGGTGTCTTATGGAAACATTACATGCATTCAAACATAAGCAGTTTCACCCCAAAATCAACTTAAAAGCAGCAGGCAAACAGCCTCATTACGATTCTCTCCATTCCATTCATTCCAGATGCAACCAATGAAGTCATCACCATTTTCACGCAGAATTAGTAATAAACACAGGTGGTACGGGAAGTATTTTTCTATAGATACACTCATGGCAAAGAGGCCTCATCAATTATCGAGGGAAACCATAACTCCATAACCACTCATTCATTTGTATGGGAAAATACTAATATTTTCACCTGTCTAAATAGAGAGCAAATATAAACACTGACATGATTATGACTTTACTGAAAGGCATTTTGTTTGAGCTTAACTCAAAAGGTTTTGTAATACTGTAATACATTGTCAAAACAAAAAGGCCTTAATTTTTTTGGTTTACTGACTGCATACATGAACCAAGTTAATTTACCTCACCTGATCTAGTAAAGGGTTACTGTACATCCCTGATCCCTGACGACTGTGTGATTCTTCTCTCATGCTCAACACATGCTCCGAGCTGCATTCCTGTAGTGCTGAAAAGGCCATGCAATCCGCACATCTCATTCCACAGGCCACTATGTAAACAGGAAGAGATACAGGATCTCTGCCTCAGTGTAGTTGATCTGTAGAGTGGGCACAGGTCCAAAAACAGGAGAGACAGAGAGGGAACAAATGAGGTAAAAAGGACAGAACCGATACTTCGGTGGAAATCTGTGCACATGCTTGCGTGTTGTATGTGGACATTCTGGTTTTTATGTGGTTTTACAGGAGAACACTTGTGGTACATCCGGCCAGTTAGTGTCAGGGTCTCAAATGTTGTGACAGGGGAGTTAAACTAGGAGCCATAGTTGCGTCACACACTTAGCATTATATATGGATGTACCCAGCCAGAAAAGTACATATTTAAAGTTGTACTATGTGTCTTGTGTCCGTCTTTACTGTGTCATGCCTTAAAGGCATAGCTCACCCAAAAATCCTATTTCTGACATTATTTACACATCTATTTACTCATTACTCATCTCTTGAACAAAGGCATAAACGCATTATAACTAACATAATGTTGTTTTGAACAAATTGTGCAAATTGAAGGAGGAGCTAGAGTAGATCTTCAATTAAAAACACAATGTCTTTGTCTGTTTAACAGAAATTATATAGACCACTTTTATGTTATTTTTATGGTACGTTTGATTTTTGATTCAGTCTCTACGTATATTAACAGCATTTCATACATCGATCAATAAAACTTTATCTAAATATCAATCTAAAAGTATTACAATACAATTATATATAAGGAAGAAAGAAAGAAAGAAAAAGTCAGGAACTCTTGTGTATTCCAAGAGGGAAAAAGTCATACAGGGTTAAAATTACATAAGGATGAGTAAAAGATGAGTAAAAGCACAAAGCAATATATAACACATAATACTGATTGGTCTCAAGGAAGTATTGATTTCATTATAAAGAAAGTGTGAAGGAAGTATGCCATTTCCAGTGTAAAAAAACTGTCTGCTTCCCTATACACTACAAAACAGTCAGAGTCACAATGACCTCAGCTAATAAACAAATACATTTAATTATAGACATCAATACTATGCTATCTGTTTTGCCTTCCTTTAACCCATGAAAGAAAGCCACAGAAACTCACAGCAGTTGTTGGGTTTCAATGCATCCAGAGAGCCTCGAAAGGGCAGCTGTCTCAAGGGCAGCTGGAGTTGTTTATTCACACTCATAATGAGAAAGTAGATTATCTGCATCTAATTATTCCATCGTTTCATCCATTTTATGATTCAATGAGTCACATTATTTTATTGATTGAGTCTACAGTTGACATTTGAGTGGTGTATTAAAATTTAAAGATTGTGTCGTTTATGCAGTGATTTTATGACGGCCGATGGCAGCAGGGTTTGGGCGGCAATAGCAGAGCCCAGCGAGGAGTTCCCAGCACATGCAGCCCATATGGGTGGGATGAGGCTCAATTCCCAGCTTTCTAAAGGTCTCAGAGTCATCTAGAGGGCTCTCTATAACTTGTTTTTTGGTTGTGAGGTGAAAAGAGGCATGTCAGGGGTTTAGCGAACATGTAGAGTTTATCTGATACCTGTCACTTGGGGCTAAAGTTGCTCCAGTAACAGTATATATTTTATAACAAATGGACAGAAGAGCGAATGTTTTATCCAGGCGGCTGTGATCTGTGCAATTCCACTCCAGAACCTACGCTCTCAGGAGCCTAAATCTGTCTGTCCGAAGACACCAACGAGCCTGGTGTCTGCAAACCCATGGGAAACACGGAGGAAATCTTGGATGTTAAGATTTAACTGTTGCCCAAATTTGGCCTCGGTCCAAATTTGATATTAGTCCAGCCTCAGAAACTGTGAAGTGGCCTCATATCAGGCAGAAAGAAACCAGACGCTGTCATTCTCAAAGCAGCTCAAGGCTTCTGGCAACAGCAGCGGATTCTGCTTTAGCCTCGATGTCCGACCCTGTCGGCTCTGTGCCGGCCTGATATACAAGTGGCCACAGTCTGGGTCTCCACTTTGTCTAGCTAAGAGACATTTTCAATTGCGTTTCAAAGCAGAAAAGCAAATTTCAGGCTTACTGACAATTTTAAAACACAATACTTGGACAAATCAACCACCACCTACACGTTCTTTACTGCTAGGCTAACGTGAAATATTTCCTACCACAGCAGAGCCAGACAGCTAAAGCCAAGCCTCCTAATCTCCTGTGGACGTGATGTCAAAGATCGCTGCTCGTAAACCGGACTTATTGCAGTTCTTTATAGCAATGAATGTGTCATAGATATTACTATTGTTTTGTTTGTTCATAGAGTTCATTTTTCCATTTTAATTTGTTTCATATTAAAGAAATATTAATAGTCGTTTGTGCCTATGACACAGGTTTGATATGATTTTGACCAATGACAGTTGATGTTACTGATGTCCAAGCTGTGACACGTGCCATGCAGTACTGTAGTGTTGGGCAAGCTACTCAAAAATGTGGCTATTCTATAAAATGAGTTAAGCTAAGCTGAACGCAGTCCTTCAGAGAAAGTATCTAGTTACAATACCATTTGTGTGCTCCCTTTAAAAACCCTCACAGAGAGAAGACGAGGACACACACACATATATATATATATAGAGAGAGAGAGAGAGAAAGAGAGAGAGAGAGAGAGAACAAGAGTGAATGAATGAGTGATTGAGTCATTTAGACTGGAACTGCTTTGCTCAACTAAAATGCATTTAAAAGGAACTGATTCAAAAGTGTCATTCGTCACTCATATTACTTGTTCTAAAGTGATGACAGAATACAGCACACAGGTCTTTACTTCTGAGATATCAAGAAAACTATAAATAGTTACAGACCTAATTTTGTGAGATATGAAGAGTAGTATGCATTGTAAAAACCATTATGTCTATGGAATGCCCCCATAAAGCATAGAAACTAGTATTCGTGTGTTTGACCATTATTAAGGATTAATATGTAAATAGTTTTTGAAAAGGTGACAAAACCTGGACTCCTTGCCTTGTTAGACAATGGATACACACAGCGCTAGATTTCATGGCAGCCTATGGACTGAGATGAACCTCTCTGAAGTAATGAATGTCTATCTACACCTTCAACACTGCTGTGCTGCCAACGGCAGCTATACATATTCAAGATAAAGTGCCCTGATGTTGTCAAGTAATATTCAAGGAATCTCTTGAGTCTAAGAATTATATGCATTCTTAACGTATATGAATGTGGCTCCTGACCCGAGCAATGCAATAAATGGACATAACCGGATTGCTCATGCAAATGAATATTAAAGATGAATTTATTCACTAATCACTTGGTAATGTATCAGCTGAGAGGGAGTGAAGCTGGATTTCATCCTAATGACCAATGTTTCATTTCCCTCGCAGAGCTCTCCTTTCAATGCTGACCCTTTACACACAAGCAAGTCATCAAAGCAGCAAAACAGTGACCAACCAAGGCCAAGAAAAACTCAGAGACGCCCAAATCATTCACTGACATCCTCCCTAAAGTGTAAAATGCTCCTGCAGAGTAAAGTCCTCCTCTTAAAACAGTGGGGACATGGTTTGGCTCTTTTGGCGCGAGCAGGTGAAGCGTTTGGGTTTGATGAAGCTGAAACAATACAGCAGCGGAGGTGCTGTAACTCATTTTTGTTAACACAGGCCTCATCACACCATGCGGGAAATTTCACCACAACAAGATTTTAAAATTAAACATCCTAGTGGACCTCTTCACAAACAGTGCTAAAGAAATAAATAAAAGTCACCAACCCATAACAGCTACAACCATCTGATCTCATTTGAATTTGAAGGTATTTGCACAAAACATTTACACACACATTTCTGCATGTTTATACAATTGCAGATGGATGCATTGATAACAAATTTTAAGTGTTAGTTGATCCAAAGATGAAAACTTTGTTCATCTTCACAACACAAATTAAGATATTTTTGATGCAAACCGAGAGCTCTGATCTTTCATAGATAGCAAAGAGTTGTTGAATAACGCGGTGTTTGTTTGCTTTACGAATTTAAAATTGTTGTTCAAATTATAGCTTAAAACATGTATTAGAATTAGCTCAAACATATAAGCATGTCATAGGTTTGAGTAAAAGGAAATGCGTGAACAGGAAAAAAATCTATACCTTAAATGAAAGTTACATCAAAAATGTAAAAAATAACAATGTAAAATAAAAATAAAGTGTGTTTAAACTTATTAATCAAACAATCAATCAGTCTGATTCAGTATTCAGAAGTACATTAAACATGAAACATTTTGTTAAAAGTTGAAACCTATGTCAGAAACATGACAAACTGGACACACACACACACAAAAAAAAACAGAGGAAATACAATAAAACATGAAAAACAACTAACAGTTTCTTTCAAATGTGATGCATGGGAGGGCAGAACCAGATTGCGGTTGTTAGTCGTATTACGTAAACGCTGTACATTTATCCGAATCGGAATCCCATGATGTGTATCTTGTGTTCAGTATTATTTATTCTGCTAACAGCCTTATATTGGATTAGCTTTATGTTTTTATTCTTGGACACAATAGAGGTACACTTACAGATTTGTGTCCAGAAGTAAATGCTAGACTTGATACTGCGATCTCTTTCCCATTTATCAATTATAAATGATACGGTCAGGTCAGGATTTTGTATAATTTCTTTTTTTTTTTTTTTAAGCAGTTGGGATGCGCTTGCCAATTTGCTGATATCTTCCAGCAGTGAGGAAAAACTGGGGGGTGTTTAATATATTGATTTTGGCTTTAATTACACTTTTTGTTAGGATATATTGTAGATATTGTTCTTTCTCAGTGCCAAACTTCTGGATTAAAACAAAATAGTTCAAGGGAGAAAATGCACAATTCTTTGTACTGGAATTCCTTATGGTTTTTTCATAAAACAATAGGAAAAAAACAAAAAAATAAGGTGACATTTTAATTTTTAATAAAGCAACTTCATCCTGATTTTTACTGTAAAAATCGTCTTAGTTGCCCTTATTTAGTGTACGGTCTAATTGCTAATTTCCTAACTTTAAGTTCTGAACCCAAACCTGTATTTTTACCCAAGGCTTGAGACAGTAGCTAGCGACCGTAACTGTCAATCTTCCATAAGGTCAAAGAGTTACTGACAGCACACCATCATTTCATGCTAAAGTTCAATCATTTTACTGTGCATAATAACATAGCAACTTATTCAGTATTTACAACATAGGTTTTCTCTAGCTGTGCTGCATGGTTACATCTTGATACAGGTATGCTAATGATGTTAAACCAATTTGATGTGTCTGACCCCAGCGTAAAGTCTCTAAGCATTCACATGGTACCAAATAATGAGGAAACTTCCTTCAGTGGTCAACAAAGATATTTTATAGGATAAAGACCGCCATTAAGCTGCAAACATATGGAAAACCACTCAAGGGTTACTTCGCTAACACACTGAATGAAGCTGAGGAGAAGAGAGGGAGGAGTTCAGGGTCAAAACGATGGGAAACGTTCAACGTTCCTGTTCACTAACTGCTAGCTGCTGACTGTATCGGGGAACCACCGCCTTGAAGGGCTAATAGCATTTCCTTACACTGATCGACTGAGTCAGTCAATGGATCGGAGTCTGTGCCTCCATTACATTTTGGCTCTTGAACCCAGAGTGTATGTTAAAGCACAACTAGAATTAAAAGTGACTTAATAGGCCTGTGCATACTGATTGGGCAGTAACAAAAGATTTGGCATAAAAACAAAAAAAACAAAAACAATTTTATCAAATAAAAAAATAAAACCTTAAAGATTTCAAACTCAGTTTTTAGTAGCTGAAGTAAATAAGACTAATATGTTTTCTTTTACAGTAAATCGTTAACCTTGTAAATGACTAATATGTGACATCTTTCGGCCGGTGATAGTACAGGTACTCAAGCATCAATAGTGTTTTATTTGTTTTCTTTTACAAAACACTCTTATACTGCACGTGACATCAAAAGCCTGTGAGGACATCTCGATTTACATCTCAGGGCCTGAATTCAATGGGGTTTACAGAGGTTTCATTGAGTCATTAGGATGCTATGACAACACTTTCCTTCTTATTTCATGTGTTTAATTTGGTTGGTTCAAGTTCCTTTCCCTCCTCCGCTTGTATATGGCTCCCTGGAGAGAAACAAGCAACTCTCAGAGAAAAGAGATGGGAGAAAGGGAGGAACACTGCGATCTCCTGCAGAGATGTTGGATCAAGTCTTTGTGTTATTCTCTTTCCTCAGGTGAATAAGGGTCTGGGAGTTGATGTTCGGTCTTCTCCTGCCTTAAACTCATGTGAAAGTGCTCCACTCTTGGTCAATCTGTTGTTTAAATCTAGGTTTACCATGACCATGCAGTTTCTATGAATAATGCCCAGCCAAGCTGACCACATCATTAGTGTTACCTGTGGAATAGTGGAATCATTTTTGAATGGAAGTTCAACTCAGCCAACTCAGACGTGTTTCCTCATGCCACTGGGCAACAACTGGGCAAACGGCCCTCAGTCTTTTAAAATGAAAGCTCATTTTTCCTTTCAATTGTCAGGAGATTTTTTCCCCCCACTGTCTGGTGTTTCTTCTCCTTGCTGGCAGGTTGACGATGCCTAGTTTTACCAAATCCGGGATTTGCATTAGTTTCCGTTTTTGTAATGCTTATATCGTCTCTTAGCAATTATTAATGACAATATTAATGACTTCGAAGGAGAACCTGATCACTTCTCCAGCAGTGGAAGAATCCCAAGAGCAGCGCAGTGACCTCCGAGAACTCTGGGAAACAGTGTTCACTGGTGATGTTCTAGTCATTGCCACAACATTCATTATTCCTTGGGAGGGAATAGCGTAGAAGACGGCGGAACACTCCGAATGGCAAATTTGCCTCCAGAGAGCTGAAGGTCTGGCAAGCCGTTACCCATAGCTGAGTGTGTGTGCCCTCGGTGCGATCAGTCTCTGTCGATCCAGTCATCCAAGTGATGGATGCGTTGACTCTGACACTAACTGCAGAGAAAAAGGAAACCTTCTGTTCTTCAGTGAGTCATGTCATCGCTCTTCTCTGTCTGTTTATTCATGAGACGTTCTCTATAAAAAAGCAGCTTCAGTATTCCAGAGTCAATGAGGGTAGAGCTGGCAGGAGGCATTAGCACGTGGGTGGTGGTAATATTAATAGACACTTCTCTTAGAGTACGGGTCTGTTTGAGTTTTAGTGGCAAAGTAAACCCAACATGCCTTACATATAATGCCACTCTCAAATTGAGCCGCCGGTCGCCTTTGAAGTGTTTATCTGAGTCTGAAGTAGGAGAGGACTCTCGTCTGGCCTCTGTGACGAGTGTTGGGATTTACGACAGTGTTTAGAAATCATTTCCAGGGAGCGGAGAACATAATGGCCTTAAAGTACCCTGTGTGTTTACCATTCAGCTCTGCTGCTTGGTGGATTCCAGCATCTGATGAAGGATTCAGTTCAGAAAAAAATAACGATATGCTTTACACAACTCGATTTAATTTCCATTTGATTGTATGGAGGACAGCTTGGAATAAAATATTTATCACAGCATCGTACACGATGGGTAAATATGACGTGTGTACCCGTTGTTGATATTAAGGGGATGGTTCACCCAAATGTGAAAGTGTTGTCATTGTTTACTCTCCCTCACATACTTCCAATCACATATAATGTTCTTTTTTTCCGAGAAACACTTAAAAAGTAAATCAACATCATGCTCTTGTATTGAAAAGAGGGATGCCTTACATCCCTTTTGGTGTTTGACTCAAGAAAGATTTAGAAATCACATGGGGTTAGAGCAATGGGGTGAGCAAATGATGACTTTATTTTATTTTAATTTTTTGGATGACACTCATTGCTAGACCATGTTTACAGGGGCTTCAGCCATCCATCTTTCATCTCAGCCCCTCTAAAACTCTACAATTAACTTAGCTGTCAACAGCCTAAAAATCTGTGATTATGTGATCTTTCTTCACGTTTGCTGAAAACAGCGGCTTCAGCAGGATATCTGAGGATATTTTTACTCTTAATCCTCCCCTTACAACTCATAAAAAAAAATAAAAAAACTTGTCAGTAAGTGTTTGTGGATGTTTCAACAAAAATTTCAGGAATAAAATACTGTGCTTCTTAAAGTGTTACTCCACCACAAAATGAGATTTTGTTATTAATCAACATAAATACGTCTTCTATGTTTATTAATGCTTTGAATGAATAATTCAAATGAAAACAGCTTATCCTTGTGTTGTGGCTGACAGAGAACGCAGTACGCAGTTTGCTTCAAGCAGATATTCTCCAAAATGGTGCTACAGTGAGGCTACAGTGAGGCTACGGTGCCAAATTGTTGAATAAAGTCCTTTTTTTTATTATTTTCCTTGCATACAAAAAGTATCCTTATCGCTTGATAACATTACAGTTCAACCACTGATGGCAGGTGGACTATTCTGACAATGTTTTTCATACTTTTTTGAACCTTGACAGTGTATTTTACTTGGCAGTCAATTGAACAATCACAAGCCTCATGGTTTTCATCCAAAATATCTTAAAGGGTTAGTACACCCAAAAATGAAAATTCTGTTATTAATTACTCACCCTCATGTCGTTGCAAACCCATAAAACCTTTGTTCATCTTCGGAACACAAATAAGATATTGTTTATGATATCAGAGAGTCCCTCCATAGACAGCAATACAACTGAAATAATCCCAGATCCAGAAAGACAGCAAAAATACAGAATAAATTATATGCGCAAAAAAAAAATAAAATGCACAAAACTAAAGTTGAATCACTGATGTCACGTGGACTTTTTACCTGTGATTTTACCACGTTTCTGGATCTGGGATTATTTCAGTTTTATTGACAGATATCATCAAAAATTTCTTAATTTGTGTTACAAAGATGAAAGAAGGTCTTTGGGTTTAGACGACAAGAAGGTGAGTAATTAATGACAGAATTTTTATTTTTGGGGGAACTAACCCTTTAAATTGTGTTTCAGAAACTATCAATCATTTACCCTGCTTAAAAACTTCTTAAATTTGATCACAAACTCTATCCAATTAACAACCAATAATAAGTCCCTGTTCTGCATTTTGTCTTTTTCGGTAATCCATTCCACTCGACAAAATCAATCCACCAGCAAAACTTAAAAAAGAATATTTCTTAAGACTATGTCACATTTTTATCCTAGGGATGCATGAACATGAAGGCTCTGAACAGGTAAGAGAGAGAAAGAGTGAAAACAGAGAACAGACGAGGATGAGAAAAAGAAAGAAAGGAACAGAATAAAGAACCAGAGGGAGAACACAGGATATATTGATTGGATCATCTGAGGTTTCGGCATCAGAGCTGATATAACCATCTGGTCTAGACTGAACACATCAAAAGACATTCACACTTTATCAATGCTCCTGAATTCATTTCCTTCTCAGACAGTCCTCACACTTAAAAAATGCTCTCAGCACACAGATATTGGCACAGAATTAAATTTTTTGAATGATAAACCATTACAAATTTCTGCAGGAAATAATCACACTCTTACACTGAAGCCCCTCTCTTTTATGAAAATGAAGGAAAACACATGTGGGGTCTCAAAGCCCCATGCTGATATTAGACAAAAATCAAGCAGACAGTGCAGTGAAAGAGATCCACTGTCTGGACTGTATCCTTTTACTGACCTGAGAGCAGAAGATAACGCAGCATCATCACCGCACGGCTCTGAGATTCCCAAGCTGGGAAAAATCAAAACACACTTAAACAATTTGTGTATGCATGTTTATCTTTGCGGGTCATTAATCCAGAAAATGAAGCATAAGAGACACTGGGGGTAATTGCAACAGGGGACGATTTGTAACACTAAATATCTTCAATTACAAATAAGCCAGAGTGATGACACTTATTTAACACATGCTCAATAGAGATATCTATCTGTTTGAGAAAATGCTTCACTTGGTAAGTGAAACTAAAGATGGTATTTTCTGATAACACTTTTGTTCTGCAACATTGTACAGTATGACTGAGGTCAAGGCAATTTTAAGAAGTTATGTAATAAAACTGAACTTTTTAAACTTTAACATGCAAATAAACATTATTTCATCAAAATATCTAATTTCGACTCTTAAAAAAAAGTACATTTTACCATAAAGTGTAATTAATATGGAAATATACTTTAAAAGAACACACTTAAAGCTGAATTTATACTTTATAATGCTAGATAGAATATTATTAAAACATACTGATTTGAAGTAAAACCTTTTAAAATAAAAATAAAACGCACTTCACACGGGTATACTTGTTGTAGACCCATTTAGACTTTTGTTTTGAATGCATATTATGCCAAAAAACAACTCCGCAAATACTGAAGTAATTATTACTTGTTTGTTTTTATTTAAACTAAAATAGATCTCCAAGTTTTACAGTTGACAGAATGGGTGTGATTATAACCCACTGACCTCTACATCCCATTATAAGCCTATTAATGGTAGTTACTTTTAGTAACATAGTAATGTTTCTTACACCAAAAGATGGAAGGTAGATGCGCAGTAATATGTGAGTTATGAAGGAAAATGTTACAATCTCCCCTACTTAATGTTAGTCACTTCCATTCTATGTCTCTCCATCTCTCCCTTTTGCTTTGATGTCTTCAGAGACGCAGCGTTCCCATTACGAGTTCTAACAGGAGACAATCTGTGTAAAACGGAAGGTCAGGACAATCCATATTCCCTGTGCTACGAGGTACTAAAATAAGAGCTTTTATCCTGAATCAGCGATATCAGAATATTTTCCCTTCGCTCTGTCCAAAGCTCTTAGATATTTCCTATTTATGAGTTCCATCTGAAAACGCATAAATGTCACAATTGGTTGATTTCACCAATCAGACCTAAAGTAAATAAAGCCCAAAAGTTCAAACTGAACTGAAAACACACTAATAGGAGGTGGCATGGCGTGCCAAAGCACATGGCATAAAGAGAGAGAGGCACTTTCTTCTGATGTGTGTGTGTGTATATGTGTGTGTGTTGGAGCACATGTTCTCTGTGAGTGGTCGGGAGTGTGTTTATGAATGTCTGTTTGTGCCCCAGTGTTTGGATGAGTGTGTTTATTCGTGTTTGTGTGTGTCTGAGTGTTAGTATGAGTGTGTTTATGTGCAGAATGCTTTTATGCTAGTGTGTGTGTGTGTGTGTGTGTGTGTGCGTTTTCGCTCGTATCCCAAAGGGACTGTCTTTGATTTCCCTATTAAAGATAAAGCAGGAACAGTTTAATGCCTGAAAGGTGCAGATGGTAAGGATTTTGTCCTGGCCACTCGAATAAACCAGTCAGGTCTGAATTTCCGGACAAGGAGCGCTGGGATAGGACGGCGTTCTTCTGGTGCCCTCCCCACGAAGCTCTCGGCCCAATCGTGGCTAAATTCAAGCATCGGGGCCCAGCTTGGCAGGAACTAAGGGGCTAATGAAATAAAACAGCCGTCATGGCAGCTGAAATTTGCACATCCGACATTATTCATGGATCAATGTCCAGCAGAGACGAGTATTTACCGTGCCTATCCCTTGTTAAAAACGTGCGCTGTACCTTCCAGTTGTGTATTTTGAACAGAACGTACTGTTAGATCAGCCTCAATTTGATAATATGCATCAGAAGCTTGACGACAGAGGCTAAACTGAACTTTCAAGCTTGCGTGTTTTTATATACTGACTCACTGGGATCTTTGAACTGTGTTGCTACTGTAGACAACGACAAGGCATCCATTCATTAACCAAAGCAGCTAAAACTTCATCCGACACAAAAGACGCTTTGATGTGACTGCAGCATACAAACACACACATGCCATGTAACCATGAAACCACGCTAGAGGCCAAAAAAACGAAACAAACGCTTTCAGAATGCTCGATCTTCTTGTTATGAAATTCCTTCGCCGTCATGTTTTCTAAAGTAAACCAACCCCGGGCTGGGCGATTGGTTCATCAGTCATGTCACTGTCATGCACTGTTCTTTCCTGGCAGGTTGGTCGCTGTGAACTTGGCTCGGTTGTCTCCCCGACCTCCTGTATGTGGACAAACTCCATCTGCTGAAAAATGTGTTTCAAACAACGGACGGTTGTAAGGAGCAGCGCACGGCCTACAGAATCACAGCTTTTGGAAACAGGACACCCACAACGAAAAACAAACACCCAATGCCTCAGAGGGATATCAGTTGCATCTTTATATCTTCTTTTCCCCCCCTTATTCCCTCTCTTTCCACTGACAGGCGTGCAAGTGTTTAGGAGAAGCCACAAGGGCTGAATGTAGCCCTGAAGCTGCCCTCCCGTAGAGAAAGAGAGAGAGAGAAAGGGTTCTATTCCTCCCACTGTTTGCTTGTGTGTATTCCTGCTCCATTACCTTCTCAGGGGTAAGAGAGGGAGATAATAGAGGCTGAAAAAGAAGGGAAAGAAAGAACAGCCCTGTGAGATTTCGGCCTGATTTCCTGCTCATCCTCCAGGCTGGAGAAATATCAGCCAGATGAAAATCAGCTTTGATCAAACTCTCCCTCGTATACAAAGGATTGAACTCTAAACCTTTGATTACATATGCCACAAAGGAGTTATAAACCTGTTTAGTCCCACCGCTCTTCTGCAGAAATCCTCCCGCTGACCACTTTTATAAACAGATTTCTTAGATCGACATGTACCAAAGTTCTCCTATCTTATTGGCTGGCCAGTTACAATAGATAGGACAATATTCCATAAGGCACAATGTTACTTATGCCTTACAGAATGATTACCACATACTACAAAATCAGATCACATTACACACACAAACAGTGTTGGGAAGGCTACTTTAGAAACGTGATAGGTTATTTAAAAAATGTATAAAGTAGAGTAACTGTTTAAATTCCTTTAATTTTAGAGCACATCCACCACAAAATTTGACTTTAGCACCTTTTTCTTTCCTTTTTTTACTTTGAGATAATACAAAAAAAAATATTACAAATAAATGTAACTGTAATCTGTTGCAGTTATTGTGTATGTGCAATTGATTTCTGCCATGACAAAGCAGCCGTCACTCCAGTCTTCAGTGTCACGTGAAATCACTCCAATATGCTGATTTCGACCTTAAGGAACATTTCTTATTCTTATCACACAATGAAAACAGCACTGTAATATTTTTAAATACTTTAAAATTAATCCTTTCATTTAGCAACCATGGACTGAATTGATCGAAATGAACGGTACATTAACCGACGTTACAAAAAAATTCTATTTCAAATGAATGCTGTTCTCTTACAAACTGTGCAAAAACGAAAACTGTAAACTGTAGAGATTACAATCGAGTTCTATAGTTTTATCCCAGAATGCCACGGTCAGTACACACAAAGATGTAGTTACTAAGAGAGTGTGTGTTTGTAAGGCATCGCTCCAGTTCAGCAGCATGTGGGGGGTGCTGTGATCGGTTGCCAAGCACAGCACAGAGAAGGAAGCTCCATAGCGACAGGCCAACCGCGGTGTGTTGCCTCCAGCTGGGCCGTGTCACACTATGTGTATGTATGAGAGTTTGAGTATGAGTGAGTGTGTGTTTGTTCGTGCGTGTCTCTACGTGTGTCTATTTTCTGTGGTGCTCTAGCTGGTTGTGCACTCTGGAGGGGCCTGTGTTACATGGACCACAGACACCAGAGCCTCAGGTCACTGCTGGGACAGTGTCGTGTCTAAGTGTGTGTGTGAGCGATGAGTGATTTTGCAGAGTAGGCTTCTTCTTTTGCTCTGCTGTTACAGATGACCGGGCCATCGAGCAGTGTGTTGGGATCTATGAGTGTGCTCAAAAATGTGTGTGTGCTCTTCTTGTCCATCCTTAAAGGGATAGTTCACACAAAAAAAGATAGTTCTGTTGATATTCACTCACCCTCATCTCATTTCCAACCTGTATGACACACTATTATAGAAGTAGCCTGAGATTTATGAAGCCACATTATACCTTTACACATGAAAAAGAAGAAATTCAGTCATTACTAAAAAGTCATATACTGTATGATGGAACAAAGACTGCCAGAAATGTCATTTTTGACTCAACTGCCCCTTTAAATTTTGACTTGAGATGTTTTAATCATGCAGTAGCAAACTTGGCTTAAATAACAGAAACAGGTCAAAGGTCAAAGTCTATATTGAGAAACTCCATCTCACTAGGTCAACTCATTATGAACCTAGTGGCAACAAATATGTCCTCTTGAGATTTGGCGTGTGTTTGTGGGTAATGCTCCAAGCCAAAAGCATTATCCCTTATCTGAGTGAGACGTTTGGTCAACAGAACCAGAATCTTTCTCTAAACATAAGCGAGAATATCAGCATTCCCTTTGTTAGTTCAACCACAATATATTACTCTGACTCTGGTATAAAACCCCTGATAAAGCTCACTATCAGTGTGGCCGATGGGAATTCAACTTTGCGTCTCATTTCCATATTAAAGCAAAGGCTAAGCGCTAGGCATGCGACGTGCTGGCAAAACCTAAAGACTGACAGACTGAGATAAGAAGACTACTCAAAAAGTGATATTTATGGTACTGGTTATTTGTTCTATCTATCACTCGAGCCTCTCTTCTCCTATAGTGAATACAGATCTGTAAGAGAGCAAATTAAGCTGTTGTTATTGGCTACAGTCCACTGAGCATTTTTCAGCAGCAGCCCATGACCTCCATCCGCACAGTTAAAGCACTGGCCACCAGGGGGCACTGTTGGTGCTGTCCCTTTAACAGAACTTCACAGTCTTAAATGAGTCTTCCAACATTTATCAGCTCTACATCTCATCTGTCGTGTGTCCCGTTCTGCTTTCTGCTTTTTTTCAGTGTGAAGTCAGTCTCAGCTTGTATGTTAGTTATAAAGTCTACATTTGACAGTCATTTTAAGCTTAAATTAATGGTTCTATTCATAATTTACTCACTTTTTATGTCATTTCACACCTGTGGGATGTATATGGGACACAAAAGAAGATATTTTATAGATTGCCAACAGTGCTACTGTCCATATGATGAATAATGGCTGCACACACACACACACAATAAAAAGAAATAATTTTGTGTAAAGAAGACTCAAATTGAAGTCACTTTTAACTGAAAATCTTGACATTTGCCCTATTGGCATGTTCATGAGAAATAGATCAATGTTTAATTTGTGACCAAATTGTTCCTTAAGTCAGCTCTTTTTTAAACATTCTGTTTATCTGATTTATAATATGGATCTGAATTATTAATACATGGTGAAGTCATATTTGTTAAATTTTAGTAATTTTTGTTGAAATAAAACTGGAATATTGCATAAAACATTTGTGAATAAAGCACAGTTTCCATCCAACAAGTCAAAATGCCAAGAAACACACCAAGTAGATAACTATAAAGATAACAATAACAATATTTGTGTCCACATCAACAAATGATATCATCTCTCTATTTATTATAAGCTCAAGCGTGTTTGCCGCTTTATATTCTGCAACCCCTGATAGCATGATTGATTCTGATTGGTTGTCAACGTTTGTATTGTTCATCACCTGGAAAAAAAACGTTCTGAAAATGATTCCCAACTATATTGTTTCTCTGTCCTTTATTGTTATTTGTGGTGTGGACACTGCTATTCTTGAACATTGAGAATGATTTTTAGAACTATATCGTTATTGTGTTTTGTGTGAACAGGGCTAAAGAGAACAAAATCATCATTTGCTGATAAACTGGCACTAAATATTTTCCTAGAAAACTAGGAGAAACCACTGAATAAAATACTTTTCATATATAATATTTCATTTGTGCCTCAGAAAGAGCAGACATGAAACAATAAATTGTGGTCATTGCTTTCAGAGGTGGATGCCTGCTGTTTGGTAATGCAGTCATGTAAGAAGGTAATTATACAGAAATACTTTGATGACAAACTTTCCCCAGGCATTTCAGAATTACCAAAACAAGACATTTGGACAAGGCTTTGGACAAGATCGGAACCGCTGGTTAGCCAAGTTATCCCATCTTTTTCAACATGCATGGTGGAATTTAATTCGTAAATGTGTTTTTATTGTAGTGTATGCAAATTATTTCCTATCGGATAAAAAGTTTACTCTACTCAATTGTGCGCGTACGTTTTTTTACTGTGCATTTTCAGAATTTATGCCATTTTTGTGTTTCCATACAGCTTTTTAATGCAATATTCCAAAATGCACATAAAAACAGGTGGATGGAAACACAGCTAGTGTGATCACGCATGAATCTGTTCACTAACGAGTTATTTAGTAAATAATAATTCCATTTCAGTCTGTTCTTCACGCAACCTGTTCATCAGACTTCAGGAGATTTATAATACAGCAACATACGGATAGTGCAACACAGTCTCACGGCCAATTTCTACGTATTTTACGAGGTGGCTAATTCGTACGAATTTGTATGACCTCACTCGTACGATTTGTCTAAACCCCAGTGACGGGTAGGTGTAGGGATGGGGGTTAGGTGCAGGTCATTACAAATTCACATGAATTGGCAACTCGTAAAATACGTATCATTTAGCAAAAACCTTATAAATTTGTACGAGTGAGTTTGTACGAATTAGTCACCTTGTAAAATATGTATGAATTGCCACAAGATCATTTAGGACAGTATCTCAAACTAAACTGTACTTTTGTGTCATTTTTGATGCTTGAAAGCTCTATACTCCAATCGCTGCAACTGCATGGAAAGCACAGGCCACTAAATAACTCTAATGCTGGAGCTAAAAAAAAAAAGTCTTACAAATTTGGAACAAGTTGAAGATGAGTAGAGAATGAGTAAATGATGATTGAACTATGCTTATTCTTTAAAGACTCTTTTACTGGAGTTTAGTCAGTGGTTTGTGTGTAACAAGAAACATTAAGAGGAGAGAAAGACAGAAAGAGCTATCAAATGGAGAAAAAGAGGGAGAAAGAGTGTGCATACTTGTAAGGGGTGAAATGGAGTTTTATGGAGTTGGCTGAGGGAAAAAGATGCTGGTTGGTGAGGTTTTATGTGGTGTGTTCTGGGTACCAGCGAGGTCAGAGCCCAGCGCTGTTTTCATTCAAACAGCAGCGCCAGCACACACCAGAATTGAGCTGATGATGTAATGAGCGGAAGCCGATGCTCTTGCACGTTTTGATCGTTTTTTTTTTGTTTTGTTTTTACGACATTATTTACATTTATATGTTAAAAAAAAAAAAAATTGGAAACCATTGGAACTATTCAACCAAAGACTGATGAGTCTTTCACAACAGCGCATGGTCTGGTAATGGTGATGTATTGACATCACACATAATCAAACACCAAGACAATATCCATCAAACAGGGTCAGGCGGTTTGTTGACAGACCTTATCGGCAAGCTAAAGGACGGCCATTCAGCAGCTCGTTGAATGTCGCCCTCTCACCAGAGAGCTGAAACAGAACCGTTCTCTATCCAGAGAAATATAACAAAGCCCTTTTTTCCTCCAATAGTCAAAAAATCGTAGTTCTTTGAAGACGTAAAAAAACCTGCGCATTTACAGAGCCATAACCAGCGTGGTTTCTCCTACCAAACATACTCTGGGCACCACGGCTGCTTTCTCACCCCTGTAAAAACTGGAGAGGTCTTGATTTTTATATTTTTTAATTGCGCAGCAGAATGCTTTGAAAGATGCCGTCGCATGATTAAAATAAAGTCATATTCGCAGTTCTGTGGTTGTGAGTCTGGAAGGTAAAAAGGCATTATGTGGAATGCAGCTTGGCCAGAGAGGCGGTGTTTTCCTGCTGGGACGCTGCAGGGAGAGATTTGGGGCCTCTGGCATTATGGGGGTCCTTTGAGTGAGCGTTTAGTAAACGTTCTGCCATAATTTTGTTATGGTGCCACAGAGGCTAATATTCAGCTTGCTGCAGTCGCTCTTGCCGCTTTAACGCATTCATCAAGAGTGCGTGTGATTTTTTCACATGTGAAATGCGCTCCAAACCCCCACAGAGAAGCAGTTGGACCTTAAAGACCCTCTGATGCACAGCCAGAAGCTGCTAATGCCTCTGTTCACAACAGTGCAATATTTCATATACGACAGAGTGAATGACAAAAGAAGTGTCACAGTACACAGAACCAATGCTCTAAAATGCTTGTAAAATTAAAAAGGAGGAGCAGGTCAAGGGTCAAGGTTTGGCTATAGTCCAGTTAGATACTAGCAGATGGCATACACTACTTTGTGAGGGGAAAACATCTATTTGACAGGCATAAAGAAAATTCAACCAACCATCCATTTCTATATCTACATCTATATGCACTATGGTTCCAAAATTGTCAAAGGGTTACTCCACACCAAAATGAACATTTTGTCATTAATCACTTACTCCCATGTCAATCCAAACCCGTAAAAACTTTGATCATCTTCGGAACACAATTTTAGATGAAAACTGGGAGGTTTGTGCATTGTCTGTACACTATCAAGGTCCAGAAAAGTACTAAAGACGTCATCAGAATAGTCCAGAATATCAGTGGTTGAACCATAATGTTATGAAGCACAGAGAATATTTTTTATACAGAAAAAAAAACTTTTTTATTAAACAAATTTGGCATTTGGCCCCATAGTGCCATTTTGAAGATCATTACTTGACACAAATAGTGTGCGCTCTTTTGTGTCAGCTGCGACACAAGGATGTGTCGTCTACGTGTATTGACACTTTGATTTCAATGAAAATAGTTCATGTGTATGCTACGAATGCTATTTGCGTATTTCTTTTCCCCGTTGCATTCATAAATATTACTTTAGCCAGTTTATTTTCATGCACTTGAGCAAAGAATAGGCTATAATACACTAAGGGGCAGTTTTCCGAACAGGGTTTAAGACTAAGACTAGTCCTAGATTAAAATAAATGTTAAGAGCTGTCTAAACTGGAAAAAGCTTGCACTGGGATATCTTAACATACATTATTGTCATTGTTTGGTCTTAAAATGCTCACAGATGATGCTTTTTATTGAGACATGATTCTAAATATTCTTAAATGTTCTAAATTAGCAAAGGTCTAGTCCTGGCTTAATCTAATCCCTGTCCGGGAAACCGGCCCTTAATGTCTTTATTAAAGGATGGTTTAGTAGGTTATTAAAAGTAATCACTTTAATATAAACATGTGACTAGTTGGCTAAAAAAAAGGCCTACAGTACATGGCACAAGGAACCAACAATTGTTTTTGTTTTTTTTACAATAAAATGCTAACATTATGTGCAACTTCAAATCATGCCACATTGTATTGTATTGCAGTCGTTATGCACGTGTTATGAGGCAACTATTTTTTATTCTTTTTTTATAATCTTTTTAAAAATCTTACTGACTGTATATCCATATAAATATATAACATAAATGTTCTGCATCTCTAAACTGATTAGTAGCATGATATTTACAACTGAGTTGATTGGGTAAAAAAACAGTTTTTGCCCAGTATTTGCCCAGGATTGGTGCTTCTGAGCTTGAGTTTCACGGCAACACCCCTCAACTAAAACCCTCCAGAGAGCTGGAGATCAGGGTGTTTCTCACTCGTAAAAAATGTGAGACAATAAAGTGGTAAAGCTTTCGGCAAAGTAAAGCCAAACCAGCGTACAGCCAGAGAAACCAAATCAAGTCCAGTATAAAGAAACAAACTGTCAACTTAATTTGGTGGTTGTTTGACTCCCATTTGAACAAACAGTTCTCGAAAATCTCGAATGTTGTTTGTAACTAAAATGCATAACCAGAAATGTCTATTTGAGCTGTTGCATTTCAAACAGTTATGACATGCCTTAAATTGGTTTATAAGAAAGCAACATAAGCAGTAGACACATTTGTTCTTAGAGCTTCAGCTTCAGTTCCTCTCTTCTCTCGCTCTCTCTTTACATTGGTTGCCTGGGTGATGTCATTTAGCGCATAGCTGAGTGATGGATGTGAGAGATAATGTGTATTAAGTATGTCCAGCTCCTTGGAAAAATGAAAGAGAGAAAAGAAAAGGAAAGAGAAAAAATGGAGAGCGAACGTTTGAACCACAGCCCAACAGGATGAGGAAAGTCCCTGCATAGCGTCAACACCAGCCCTCCTGAAATGGACCATGTCACTGTGGCTGTACAAAACAAAGCGCACACCACAACATGGGAAATGAGCAGAAGAAAAGAGTCAGAATAGGAGAGACTCCATCCCTGAAACTGTCGTTTGGCATTTATTAGCCATATCTGTCATGTAAGAGGAACGGAAAACATAAGCTGTCTTTTTATATTTTAGATTTGTGTTGGCAGAGGTCAGAGGTTAAAAGAGCTTTGTCTCCTCTGGTATTTTTTCCTGTTTCCAATCACTTAAACTCCAAGCAGAAACACCATAAAACAGAGCAAAAGTGCTAGTTTTGTGACATTTGACTATATGTGTCAATGATAAAGCACAAGAGCAGACGTTAAGAGCCTCTACAACATCTGCAGCCCTTAATATTCATCAAAAGCTTTATCAGTGACAGATTGTAAATAAAGAGGCTACATAGAAGAACATGTTATTTCAACACCTACACATGTCCATGAGATGGAAATCGGCCCCCATGGCTAGTATTCTGCCATTAGCCAGTCACTACAGTTTCTAAATGCAACGTTTGATGTAAAGGCACTTTAGAGACCCCAATAAAGACCAAAATTTACAGCAACGTCAATTTGGAACATAACAACAAGAGGCCTCGATATAAGCAATGCGATAAGTCTTTAGTAATGGAACAAGAAATGCCCTCCAGTCTGCTACTTTATCATTTCGAGTCGAGTTCAATGACCCTCAGCAATCTTTTGGAAATATAAGTAAACGGTCAACGCATTTTACATGTATTTGGCTTCAGATCAAGCATTTAATTTAAGACAGAGCCAGTGAACAGGGTTCTGAAACTGAATAACCCAGAAAAACTGAGCACCTGAGTATCTGAGGATATTTTATTACGATGGGCCCTTATCAGAAAGACTTCACTCTGCCTGCAATAACCATCACTGAGACTAAGCATAAACCGCCTCCAACAGGGCAAAGACAGAGAGTCATTAAAAGAGAGAGATCTATACACCCACACACCTGTCTTAAAATCCTTTTGGTTTAAAAATCTGTCAAGGATTTGGTTTGGAGAAAGCCAAGGGGAGAGCTAGACTGGTTTTCTGCTTCTGATAGTACAAAAGTGTATTCTTGAATACGGTATGTAAATAACGTATGAAAAAGAGAGTAAGAAATTATGTTTAAAAAAAAAAAAAAAATCCTGTACAGCCTCCAAATAAGAGATTAATTTGTCTGCAACAGTATAACATCTGCATTTCATATTGAAAAAAAAAAAAGAAACTGACCAAATTCAGCCTCTGACCACTAATGATTCAAATCTGAATCAGCAGCACTGGCAACATAAATGCATCAGGGCATATTTCAAAGGACAGTCTTCCCACAAACCATCAGACTCCTCGCCCAACAACTGACCCAGAGCTAAGCCACACCCACTAACTTACTCTTGCTAATTTGGTCAAACTTTCCTACTAGCACTTTCTATGCTTCTGGCAAACATAGAAGGCATTAAATAACAGTGTTCGAAAACATACATTAAATTATGTTAACCACACTCTAAAATAGGGTCTCTGAACTCATTTATGAAATCTTTAACAAAAACAAATTAATGCAAAAATGTAATATTAAAAATAATAATTTAAGAGATAATTAGCAATTAAAAAAAATCAAAACCTAAATCACATGTATCATTAAAAAAAATTAAAATAAGAACTATTAATAAAATAATAACAAGAATAATAATTTAATAAGAATAAGAATAATAAGAAGAAGAAGAATAAAAAAACATACCTATATGTACGAATCACTGCAGTACCCAGTTGAAATGAATACTAGAGGGAGTAATACTCTTAAAATAAAACTTCCTAGCCCTTTCACACAAAATTATGATTTACAGGTACATTTTTGATGAATAAAGGCTAATTTTCACACAATTAGTTGCAGAATGTTATGTTATGATTTTAAAAAAAATAATTAAAAAAAATTTTTAACACCCCTTTTTTTTTGCGAAAAGAAAACAAAAAGAATAATTTACTCAATCGAGGGAAAGCACGCACCCAAACAAACGTAATTTGCAGTGGTTTACGCTTAGGGAAAAGCTTAGTTAAGTTTAATTTTAGGTTTGGTGTAGGGATATTTCCAGCATGACAGAGCATTATTCTTTAGCGACACTCACTGGATATTTGAGTTCTGAATGGCCGCAAAATGTACCTCAAGCAGCATAATTAAAACCCTGAATACATGCCTGCATCAGCGTAATACAAACATGCTATGGTCAACATGTGTTTTAGCACCACTTTTCACTTTGAAACTGCTGCGAATCTTTCAGTAAAGTACATAGGTACGGGGTGCAGAAATGTATATAGGCACGTATTTCCACTGAGCCTGGGTTGCTTCAGTCACAAATCAGGAAATCCCGGATCAACATTTACGTCTCTTTTTGAATAATTTCAACAACATTCCTTGTAGAACTATCCAAACACTTAGGACAAAAATAGATTTAACCAAAACATTCAACCTATCCAGTCCATAACCTTTACATATATGCAATTTAATGTCACTGTCGCCTTGCCATACCTAGCTATTCTGACAGCATTTCATAAACAAGAGAGATTTATATGAGCATTTACACCGAGCCTGAGAGCTCTTAGTCACTGTTTTATTTCGCACACTGTGTAAAACGTCCCGTTGCTGTAATTCAGTTCTGTTTGACTTCAGCAAAACTGGCTACTCGGCTTTGAGGAGACGCCCCACGTGTTTTTCCCGTGGCCAGTTGGCAGAGCTGTGGTGGTGGGGAGGAGGGGACCTGCTCTTAAATAGTCCCTGATCACAAAGCTGTTTTTTTACTGCAAGGTTGGACGCCGTTCAGTGGTGAAGCAGGAGCCTAGAAATGTACCCGCGATGGTTTTGGAGCCGTCCCAACGCACCTGCAAGCTCCCCCGTGGGCTCCGCTCTCCCTCTCTCTCCTACTCCCGCGTACTCCCTCTCTTTGTTTAAGAACTATGAGGTCATTAACTGGACACGTTTGCATTGTTAAAGGACAGCAATGCATGCGCTGATTATAACATCTGCCCAAGAAAGAGAGAAACTGCATCACACATAAGAACTGAACGAGGAAAGGTATAGAACATGGTTTGTTTCAGGAATTAAAAAACGTGGCAACGTGGTTCTACCACCTGCAGTGAGCCTTTTGAGCAGCTGGTAATTGCCTTATTTACTTAAATAACAAACAGCTGTCTCATTAACAGAGACATAGTAAATGTGCTCTTTGGCAAGTCGTTGTGTACTATGGCAGACTTAGACAATGACCGCATCATTTACATGACATAAAAGTTATCAGTAGCAGACATTTATTTATTGCTGCGATACTAGGAGGTTTCGGAGAAAAAACAAGTTACATTTATGAAATATTGCAGCTGACGCTACTAGTAAAAAACATTACAAACATTCGGAGATTCTAGATGCCGCAGTCTGTTCTACAGTTTCTAGATGAGATCAATTCTGCTGTGTTCTCTTAAAGGAACAGTTCACCCAAATGTTCCATGACTTTTATTCTGACATAGACTTTACTGATCCTTTTCAACGCAAACAATGGATATGCTTAAAATAGCCCAAAAAAATGTCACAGACGTGATATTACACTTCAAATCATAAAATAGCTTTCAGAGAAAAAAACCCAAAACTTAAAATTAGAATTGGATAGTGTTACTCTAACTCTTTTTTTCTAACACTTTGTGTGTGTGTGAGAATAACAATATAAAATTTAAGTTTATTCCTTATATAAAGTTTTTTCTAGAAAATTCTATAAGTTAAGGCATACTTATTATATCTCTTAAAAATCCCGCTCTACTGCCTGTATTTGTGTCACTAGGAGTCCAACTACACAAGAGAACATGAGAACACATGCAACAAGCCACTTCAGAAGGATCTGTAATAGCAGTACCATTGACTGGTGGTGTTCATTGTTGCTGTACCACTGACAGGCACTACTTTCCAGGTTGTAATCACCATGAGGTCCTTGAGCTTTAAAAGCCTCATTTTGAACATTTTCGAATGTGCTTTAAATCCTCAAGTGTGGCCTTTAAAAAACCAAAACCTCTTCACAGTATAGTCACTCCTGATCACTTCTCCAATGGTGACCCTCACCCCCACATCTCCATCTCAAACCAGCTCTCCTTCACTGCTCTGCGGAAAAAAGGCCCCTACACAGCAGTTAATTGGCTTCACATACTGTACTCTCTCTGTGGCTTTCGTTCGTTCTGAACACAGATTTATGTCACATTTCTACACTGGGTTGTAGGAGATTTCCATGACCGTATGGGAGAATAAGTTAAAACACTGACAAACCACCAGGACAAACACCCACCTTTGAGGTAATTGTTGGTGTTGGATGGCAGAGTCCGTCAGAAATGGTTTACGGGATTATGGAGTAGCCTGCAGAGTAGCTGTGCTAGCTTTGGATGCTCTTTTATTGCTTCAATATATCATATTGTGAGTACATAAAATATAAATCACATTTTAAAAATTGCTTCAACAACAGAATTAATCTACATATTTATATGCACTTTTGGAACACTACTTGTCAGATTAATTTATATAAATAAATAATAACAAATCAATTCAAAAATATTCATGACAAAGACCATTTTTGCTGTTGTTGTACAGATTGCCAAAACCACATTGACGAAAGGAGTTGATTAAGAAATGGAGAGGAGGATGAGAGCTGTACAAACAGAGCAAGAGATAAAGCAGAGAGTATGGATAAGTGTGGTGAGGAGGAAGTCATTTTTGCTCTGTGGGTACATTTTGAGCAGGTGACTCACTGAGAGGGAGCGAGAAGTGCTGGGCCGTGTCGAGGGCAAGTGTACAGGGGAGAAGAGATGGAGTAACCCCATCCTGTGGTATTGATTTCCATTTAATCAGGTCTGACCAGAAAGGAACGTAGTAAGAGAGGAGAAACCATGGAGATCATGACCTCTAGGGTCAGAAGAGAGGTTAGAGGAGATAGTGGGATGCCATACAGATTTGTAAACATTTGAGTCAAGAAGTCGTCACATAGTGCATAGGACAGACGGTAGTGTTTGATTTAGAAGGGGACTGGATTTCAAGTCAGAACCCACCACCCAAGTTGTCACTTAAATTATATTCATAGCTGTAGTAAAATTTTAAAAATGAAGAAAAAAATAGAGTCTAGGATTGTATAGAATCAGTACAGTACAATGTGCATTTATCCATGCTAATTATCTCTTTTCTCCAGTCCAGGACTGAACACTGAAGACTAAACCCCAGGGGAACAGAAGAGAAGGAAAAGAGTGGAAAGAGAAATAGAGAAAGATGAGCTTCTGCATCAGGAGAATAGGAATTTTCCCTCTCCTCTGCTTTGGCTGTCCAGAGCCAGGCACTATTATGAGCACCTCCACGAAAGATGTGAGCAGGGAGGGCTGCGGATGCACTTCACATTGTTTCTCCTCCTGGGGAAGATCATGCTTTTCATCTGTTTGACAGCAGGCTTGACCTCATTTTCAGGTCAGCGTAGAAAGGAGAGAGTGAGTGTTTGGAGGTCTCTAGGAGGCCCCAGGAGAGTTTTGTCCCCAACTGCTTACTGGACTAAATGCTCTGCAGATGAAGGAAAAGACTTAAAACGACTCATCTCTGGCAGCTCATAAGCATTTGACAGATCAGCAAGATTTCTGCAGGCCAGATTTGACACCAAACAAATTCCTAAGTGTTTTCTGGGATGGACCTGTCATTGTAATGCATGTGTACTTGCTAATTGGAGGTTCTAGTGAATTGAGATCTAGGAGACCTAGGAGAACCTTCAAAGAGATGGCAGAGTCACAAATTTGCATAAATTACAGCAAGAAAATAATAAAAACAGACAGAAAAGAGGCATTTGAATTGTTACAGCAAAGAAATGTAGAAGGTTGCAAAAGATTTCCTTTTTAAATAAATGCTGTTCCTTTGAACTTTCAATTCATCAAAGAATCCTGAGAAAAATGCATCACAAATTGCACAGAAATATTTTGTAGCACAGCTGTTTTCAACACTAATAATAAGAGGTGTGTCCTGAGCATCAAATAAGCATATTAAATCAATTTCTGAATGATTTCTGAAAGTAATGGCTGCAAATGTAGCTTTTCCTTCAAAGGAATAAATTACCTTTCCTAAGATATTAAATCAGAAACCAGTTATTTTAAATGGCAATAATGTTTCAGGAGGATATTACTGCTTTTTCTGTATTTTTGATCAAATTAATGCAGCCTTGATGAGTTTAAGTGTCTTCTTTCTGATGCAAACTTTAAAACAGTTGTCTGCCTAGCAGGACAAAAGCAAATGGATGGATAGGTGGATGAATGGATTAAATCGATCAATGGCAGCCACGGCAGACCATAAAACTGATACCAAAAATAAACATTATGATATATTTAGTGATGGGTACTCAATTCCCAATCAGTTTACTTTGGAAATCTTCCATGCTGTGCTGTTATTCTCTGTTAAATGCATTAACAGGCAGGTATGGGGTAGTCGGAAAACATACTGTTTACACAGTCCCTAAGGAGAGGAGTTATGCTCTTCCTCTTGCAAAGCTCAGAAATGCTTCATTAATACTGTCAATGGTGTGGGCTACAGCAGAGAAATCAGACACAATACTTTCATTCCCTTATTCCTGGCACCAACCAACCTATGGCCACAGTCCCACGTATACCTTATAGAGCAGCACTTAATGTAGCAGAAAAGAGAAAGAGAAAGAGAGGAGTGATGAAAAACAGCAGAGATTAATGAGAGCAGAAACGTTGCAGGGATGGGCTCTGAATGGATGCAGTCATAGGTCAGAGTCTTCAGTAATAAGACACTTACATCCTCCCGTCAGCATGAACCAGAGCCAAGATACAGCAGGAGGGAAGAGGATGCATGAGCTTCTGTTTAGATGATAGTTTCCAAGGAGACAACATTAAAAAGAATAGGGGAGGATGATGGTCAAAGTAAGAAAAATGACACCCAGGCAGGAAGTCAGAATGAGAAGTTTCATTAAAAGTGAATTTGTTTAATTCCATTAGGATTAGCAAGCTTCTTAAAGACACTAATAAATGATAGGCAGTTTGTGAATCGCCCTGCAGTTGAAAAGGAAAAGCGCTGTCATCTGGGACCTGTCAAGGTGTTTGGAATGAGGTTAAGGCTTAAGGTTTAATGAGGCTAATGAGCCATTGCGAACGCTAATTTTTTAGATCCATTGCTGTCTTATGATTCGCTCATTATCATTTTTTTTTTTCCAGTAAGCTTTCATTTAAAATGTTCTACATACTATTCAATTTAAAAAAGTGTAAACAATTAGAGGTTCTGTTCTATTGTTTATACTATATCCACGGCACAAGTTTAAAAAAATCTGACGCTAAGCAGAAATCTATGTCCTACTGAAACTGTATCACAGATGGGTGCTTCTAGCGTTGACAGTTTTGTTGATTATAATGAGAGTGATTTACTTTTGGCACATTGTGCCATGACACATGCATGCTTTGAGAGCAGAGTGTAATTATAGGTTGTTTACATTTGCCAAGCAACAATGCAATCAAGGTTGTGCTTCATTCAGGCCTGAACTGAGAATGCTTTTTAATTGATAGCAAGCAGGATGTTGAAGTGAATTTGAATTTATAGGTATCATCGGATGCCCACAAGATGATGTGATTCTCAATGCTAGTGTAAAACAACACCCTTTTTATCTTTAGCTCTGTTCACAGTGACCCATTTCAGGCCATGTCTCTTTAAAGGTTAATGAGCTCTGCTAACCCCACCCCTCTCTTTTCCATGGGGTGAAAAGCTGTTCTCTGACACCGTAGCCGCAATTTAACCCCAGAACTTGCTAACTAGCACATTATTAGGGAAAGCAATTTGAAAACACACATTTATGTTCAAACATTTAAAAACATTTTGCATCAGATGACCCCTTTAAAAATATAGAATTAACATATAATGAAAGAGGAAACATTAAGAAAAAAACTGAATAACAGTCTGACAAAGCATTGAGAATTGCTTGAAATGTTACCAATGGTAACTTCCTTTAGGCATACTTAAATCCCAACATACTGTACATCTTTATATTTTACAAATTTATAGACAAGAGCAGAGGAACACTTCATTTCCCACAATGTCATTACCCGTTAAACTAAAATACAGTAAATAAAAACTAACTGTGTGGTTAGTTCACGCCCAATTTACACTCATGAAATGAAATTTTAGTTAATGCCTAATTCTATGGAAATAAAACAATTTGCAACTGACGGCTATTCTAAATGAAAACATTTTCAGTTGAGAACAAGTCTCTCTACAGAAATTCACTTCATGTTACTGAAGTCTGCATGTGCTCATCAGAAGAGAAGCTGAGAAGATCTAAAAGAGTCCAACAGGACAGAGTCCAAAAGGTACAACACTGGAGGCCACGGTAATGAACTCTCTACTCTTAACCCATACAGCAGTTCCCTGCTCCAGACTACGAATAATGCAGGTAAATCAGATTCAGTTCCAACTCTGGTCCCCGAAGCATCATATTCATGCTCTAACTCATAGTGTGCTTTTGAAGCTTTATGACTGCACCACTTGTAATGTACATTACCCTAACACAGGATGACCAGCACTTCCCCTGAGAAGCAGGCTGGAGACTCAGTACCGAAGCTGCTCGTAATGGACCCTCTGGCTAAATCTCTGGGATTCACTGGAGGAGAACGTGTCAGAGATGCAAGCTGGAACCGCAGAAGGCCACAAGCACAAAAGGGCTGAGGTAAGAGAGATGTCAGGGCGACTCCCCGATGATAAAACGCTCGAGAAGCAGAGACTAAAATAAGCCGGTGTGGGCGTAGGGGTGAGGTGAAAAATCGGTGGATGTGAATAATTTGGAGCAATGTTTCAGGATCGGATGGGAAACGCAGCCAAAAGCGCAATTTTTTTCCCAGTGTGAAGCTGAACGATTAAGACTATAAAAGTTTTGCTACAGTCGAGTTGGATTTTGAATAAAACAAAGGCAGGTCATTGTCAGTGGAAAAAGGTCTAACAGTGCAGTTCAGCAGTCTGGTCTCAACATGTCCAAATGCTACAATAAAATGAAAAACATTCATACATGAACCGTTACTTAAAAAAGCTTGCTAAAACATGTCAAGTCAAACATTCACAATATACTAGAATCAGAAACCTGGCTATTTTTAACCTGTGTTCCAAACACAGTCTTTGTGATTTGCCAAAAGTTTGAGAACTGAGAATTTGCTCCAATGGGTAAAATAAGGAGAAAGGTCCAGCAGTGCAAAAGCTGTCATAATGTTTGTTTCTGAGTGGTTTCATAAGCTCAGTCATCTCAGCATGATGCTTATGTCTGTTTATAGCATTAATTCAGGATACCAGGGTCTCAAAGGACCCCCATATACAAACTACAGGTGAAAATACAAGTTCCAGAACACTTCCCTGGTGCACTGAGCAGCCCAAATGCACTTTTTCCTCACTGAGATATGTCAAGAAAGACTAAAGATGACATTTTCCAGAGTCCTATTACCATCAATCAATATTATTTTAGTGTCCTATAAGTAAAGCATCAGAAAGCAAAACTATGTTATGGCATATCATTAGGTCTTCCAGTGCAGGTTTAATGTCACAAGCAGCTGTTAGCGTGTTTTATGACTTTGCATTTGAAAGATCTGTAATTGTATTATGACCCTCAAATGCCCCATAAGGGTGAGAAACCCCAGAGCTCCATGGCCCGCAAGCGCACCACTAAATTTACTCTGGCAGACAACGCTCAGATCCTGCTGTAAACACTCTCACCACATCTCTGTGCCTTCATTGGCTGCTTATAGTATCCCAAGGCAAAGCCCAGGAGTTCTCGGCTCTAAGTTTGGCAGTTCTGGTGAAATTCTCTTCATGCCCTTGAAGCTTCACCTGAGAAACATGACAGTGACTCATTCCCATTGGTTTGGCTGCTCATCATCACCAAATTAACCATGCTTGAACCTTCAGAAAGCTAATTTCTTAATAAACACAAACAACACCAGTCAGCTAAACGAGCAATGCGAGATGGCTATTAATAATGCACTAAAAAAAGAAAAAAGAAAAATTAATACATTCCCCATATGGTTGCAATCAACCATCAAAATCTGAGGAAGGTCCGTTTTCCATTACTGAAATGCAGCAAGGCCACGGGCGCTGAAGGGAGAGTGGAGAGGAGGTTTGGCTCGGAATGGGACGCCATGGCAGGCTGACATCCTCTCAGTGCTCAATGCTCATTTGGACCTAACCGGTCCCTCTGTGGTAGCTACTACTGTGCGAGTTGAAACTGGAGTCAGGGAAAGAGAGAGAAAGAAATAAAGCAAGCAAGAGCAAATGAACTGGTAATGCCTCCACCAGCCTGGCAGATGAAAAGATGTTGGAAGTTTTATGACCTCGCTTTGGTGTTGATTTACAGTAAATGGGCGTCAAGGCTGTGTCAATGCAGATTACAGGCTGGATATGAAGAACATTTCAAAAAGATGAAATGCACCAACTTGCACCTTTGTTTAAACCTAAACAGTTCAGATTTTTTTTAAAGGATTTTCTTGTCATGCCAATACATTTTATAAAAAGGTTAACCATGTAGATTCCTCCATCGCTAAATGACCTCGTTATCAAATAGGATCTCACAACTCTGTCACACTTTACTTGTTGCTTTAATTATGGATTTCTTTCTTCTGCTGACCATTCAGCAGATATTTTGAAGAATGCTTTTTGACTGGGCTATCCCAAACAGAGCAAGAGGCAGACCTTACACATGCAGTGTGAAGGCTGCTGGGAGAAGTGTCATAAAAGTAGCATAGAGGAATTCACGAGCCAGCGAGAGGGTGACACCATTGTAATGAGAAAACCAGAAGTATGTATCACACGCATTGTGAAGTCGGCTGCAGAAAAGTGGCACTATTACTGAGAATTCCATCAAAGAGTGAACATGAGAAAGAGAAGGGTTTTTATGAGATGATGTGGTTTAGAGGACTGTTAAAAAAATTGCACCTATAGATAAAGAAAAAAAGAACAGAGTTGGCAGGCTGTTGGAATTTGGCTATAATGGGTGAAGGTTTAAAGATTAGTTCACATACGCAGAAATAAAAACGGTGTTATTATTTACTCCAAATTGCTCTTTTTCATGGAACACAAAGGAAGACATTTTAAAAAATTACAATGAATGGAAACAAAAAGATGAAATAGCACCATAAAAACAATCCACCTTACTTGAATTAAAATTTTGGAATTCATCTGTGCTCCTTGGGAGATTGGATAACGCTTTTTTGATGCAAAGTAAGCGGCACACTTGGGAATGGGTAGCCGAGGCCGTTTCAGCTGTTGTTAACTCCGTTAGGGACGTAGATGAAAAAGAAATCGTCTGACTTAAAGTTGTTATATGTACAATATTGTAGTACGTTTTGTTATTTTGTAACTATTAATATCTGGAAAAATAATAATTTCTTTCAAAACCTTACCCTTTATGGATCTACAAGAAGTTGGCAGTTAAATAATAACTTTAAGAAGGTTTTTTAGGAGATTCTTTTCAAGACTTAAGAAAAAAAAAAGATAAGAATATTCTTAAGAAAAATTTTTCTTAAGAATGTTACATGAATCCGGCCCCTGGTGTTTTAATGGGAGTTTCTCACTGAAGTAATGATTGTTTGGAGTCAGACCTTTTCAATGAATCAGTTAATCTTGTTCACAAAATGATTTGTTCATGAATCATACTGATCTGTTTCTCAACTCACTGATCAGGTTTCAGATGTTAACAGCTCACTGAAAGAGAAGATTATTAATAATGACTTCTATTGTTCTTATCACAAAGCTATCACACAACTTAAGAAGACTTGGGAAACCGTGCAAGTCACATGGATCACCTTTATGGTGCGTTTGTGTTCTTTTTGAAGCTTGAAAGTCTCTTCGGGTCTAGAGTAATTGCATGGAAGAGTGACTGGTGCAGTTCTTCAAAATTTCGCATTTTCTGTTCCATAGAAGAAAGAAGTTCATTCAAGCCTGTAACAACATGAGGTTGAGGAAACAATGAAAAGTTGATTCTTTGTAAATCTTATGCTTTCAAGTAAGGTCCACACGTCTCTGGCTTCTGTTGTGAAACTGGTTTCATTATTGCTGTAAACTTCAAGTCCTCAAACAAATCCATGTACAAATGTCTTATGAAAAAGACTACAAATCTGCATGTTAGCATATCATTCCCTCTCTCTGATTCGCTTTCTGCTGCTGGTTTCCTCAGTCCTGCTTAGTTTAACTCAGCCTGCATTACCTCGTACACTGAACAGCTCTCACCATGTAGCTGCGTGTCCTGACAGGGTGAAAAATGGTAATACAGAAATTAATGGTTAACATGTGTTCTCCTCTCTCTGCGCAGCTCCCAAACCTTCCATATACACATGCTCTGTCCCTTAGCTGGGTCTTGAGCTTTAAGCACCGAGCCAGGAAGGTAAAGCTACACTGTAATCAAATATCACTTTGAGACAAGCAGTTCCACATTAGACTCATCACCGTTAGTAATGGCAGAGATGACGTAATCCGACAAGGGACGGCCCTCTAGTCTATCATTCTTCAGGTAGATTTGAAAAACCAAAGAGAAGAAAGGATTCAGTAAGAATACAGTCAGATACTGTAACAGGGATAGATTTAACTTTGCCAAACTAAACAGTACTGATACTGTAGTAACCATGGCATGGGAACAATGCCATAACAAATGACTTAGCACACTGTAGATATGGCTAAACTCCTAATAGAACCATAGACCAATGGTTTTGCAAATAATTCATCTTTAAAGCCACAAGAATATGACATTTTCTTTAAATGCAACTAAAGACCAAATGAAGGATAAATGGCCAGGTGAGACCAGTTGTTCTTCCTAATGATATGAATGTTAACTTATATAACAAAAAACATTGTTATAAACCAACATTTGCCTCTGCTCCTGTGTTGAGAGACCTTATACAGTGCAACTCTGTTTAGGGGGGAAAAAAGAAATCCAAGACACAAGTGAACGATTCATGGAAACAGCGAGCTACCAAAGGAGTTTTATGTCTCTTGGTGAGTCAAAATTTGGTGGATTTGCGAAAAAACAATGAATCCAGATATTTGATAGTTTCTTCCCGTGAGTCTGTGGCTCTCTCGGTCACCTTTTACTTCGAATTTACAGCCAACTTCTCAAATGCTCCAGAAAACATTTCCATATGTCACATGACTGTTAAAACAAATAAACCACCTGAACTTTCGCTCTGACATGAACTGTTGCATAGTTTTTCTTTCTTTAAATGTCTTGTTTTAGCTTACGCCCATATGTGAACTTGCTAACATAAATTGTACGTCACTTGAACATTTGATGTATGTATTGACGAGAGTAGCCGGTGGATGTATCACTGACTCGCGGCGCTCCTGCAGGTGTGAGTCAGTACGGCCCCGAACCCTCCCAGGAAATTAACCACCACTCATGTGATTACCAGATTATGGCTGATGGACGGATCTAACGGATCATTTTTAAACATTACTTCCTCTACTCCCTAGTTCTCTCTCTTAAAACAACATCACACAGTCTGACAAAACAAGCCAATGCGGTCTCAAACATCCTTAAATCCAATTGTCTTTATTTCTGGAATAAAGGTCTTATTATTTTAAAGCTGTCATCAAGAGATGATGTAAACTTGTCATCAGATGAACAAATGGAAATTAAATGGAAAATAGCTGGATTATGCAACTACAACAAAAGCTTGGGATAAGCATTTTTTTTTTTTTTTTGAAATATTTTTTCATTAAGTCTCATATTTATTTGACTCAAAATATATTTAAAACTAACACTTTCTATTTAAACAAAATGGAACTATATCTATGATGGCTAAGCAGTCATTACTTGTGTTTTCAGCATCACATGATCTTTCAGAAATTATTTAAATATACATGCTGATTTGGGGCTCAAGAGACACCAAAATTGCATTGTTAATATTTTTGTGGGAGAAAAAAAAGTATATTCAAACCAACAGCTTTTAATTATTAGATTTAAATTTTTAATAAGGTTTAGTATTAGAATGTCTTTGTTGTAATAAGCACAGAAATGCGCATCAAACAACTACAGCGCATAAGGTAAAAATATTACTCCAACAAAAAAAACCTTTAAAACCACTAAAAAAACAAAACTAAAAATATGCACGGCTATAAAATCTTAGACCCAATTCCAATTCATAAATACGGACCCAAACTATAATGATTACGTTCAACACAATTTAACTTCAAAGTTACTGTGAACCATTGCCTTGATAGTAAAGTCCTCAAATTAGTTTCACTGATGTGTTTTAACGATGGTAGGTAATTGACTTTTATGAAAAGACCCAGCAATTGTCCTATTAACATAAACCGTTTCCTGTGACGGATAATAGATGACTTTAATCTGCGAGTGATTAAAGGTCCACCACCTCCATCCTTCCACACTGACAAACCCAAACAGCAAATGTGCAGAAACTGGCAAATCCCAGCAGGGAGTGAACTGAAGGAAATATCATAATTCTGTCGTGATTGAGGTAATGGGCTGCTAGTGTCTCGTTTCCCCATTTTGGCACTCTGTAATCGGCTTACAAGCCTGTGCTGGAACCACTTGACTCCCCTCTGTCGGGTGCAGTTGTGGGAATGAGTCGGATTTTGAACATGGGATGATAGGAGTCAAAATCCAGATATTTGGATACAACATAATAAAAAGACACATGTTTTGGACCAGAGATATAATTGGTTTTGACAAATCCTCATCCAAATCTTTACCCAGCACATTTGCTTAAATAATTCAATAAATGTTTTGTGTATTCCACTGAGATATTTTTCTGAAATGCTCTACTTTTATTTAATAATAGCTGTCAGTTACACAGGTCTGTATGGTGCTAATCATTTACAAAAATGTATTAATAACATCTGTTGTCTGCCACAATGCCTGCAATCACCAGTCTGACTAATAATTTTAAAGTGGCTGAACGTACTTCTTGTCAGTTTCCTCTCCACTGGCTTTTAAACTTCAGCTGAGAGACATTGCTATGTTTAACATATCTTCATTTAACTTTGGCTACTCTGAGATTTCTGCGCTGTTTTGCCAGTCCTAATTACAGCTCAATTATGCAGCTGGAGGTTGTGTGAAGAGCAGACATTACACAGGCCACTGACCCAGCTCCTCTGGGCCCTGCATGTGCCCTGATACGGCCGATCCATCACCGGGCCTGCCAAGGGATTCTTCAAAGGGTCTGCCGTGACCAGGTAGGCTTAGAGCTAGAAAAGTCAAAAGAATTATAACTTTAATATTCATATACATTAGGGACTAACGCCATGTTAGCGAAGATGGGCGTCACTGTTGTGGTGCAGGCAGTGTTCTGATTGTGACATCACATCAAGGTAAAGGCTCAGCTCATGAATATTAATTAGGCATGCACATATAATTTAATAAAATTAAATTAAATGCCCTAGGCTTTAATAAAGCAGATCTGGTTTGTAGTCTTTTCTATTTTTATTCTTAAATGTGGACAAACCATTATTACATAAGATTTTAAGACTTTCATAGAGTAAATTTATCCATCCTTCCCATAATAAAGACACACACATGGTAAAAGAAAAAGGCTGACAGAACATTTTTTGTAATTAATTTTTTGAAAAGCTTCAGAGGTTCTGTCAGGTGTTCACAGAACACCACTGACATGGAATAGAACAAATATTATGCCACGGTGATTGCACAAGTATTGCATTTTAGAACGCTTCTACTCTCATTAATTAAAAGGCAAAGCCTGAACTCGGTTAACGATCCTCTGGAGTGCTGTCTATTAATACCGGTGTTTTCTCAACGCAACATCTTGCCATTTTGGCAGTAATTGTAAATTTGCGTCCAGGCAGCTGTGTCCTTTAGTGTGGAGAACATGCATCACTTCTGCTGCTACTCTATGACTAGCTATAATTCTGCTGTAATGAAAGGATATCTAACAGACATAAAGACATTAGCGACTGAGGGATCTATTGTTGGATAACACTCCTTCGTACAAAACCTCAACAAGTGTACCGAATAGTTGCCGTAAACTGTAAGTCTACTGACGGATCTACTGTTGTCTGAGTGTTATGTTCACTATGCTATACGACTGGCAGCAAATTCTGTAAATATTGGCTTCGTGAAAGCTTGTCAAGGACCGTCAATAAAATGAGTCATTTTAGAATGCGATCTTTAAACAAAGTACAGTCGAAATTCTAATTAAGTTTTCATTCTTTGACAATTTATTGACCATTTAGGACAATCCTGGCTCCAAATGGTGCAACACAAATGCAAACTTATCAAGATAATGGTCATTGTCATAACTCTGCTTTCTATAGTCTTCCAGTCAGTCATTTTGTACGTCTCATCTGTAACGTAAAGCGTGCGATATATATGCACCACTGTGCAGGGGTCCTATACCGGGGATCCTTTGGAAGGCCTGGTTCCCCTGGGCCGCACTGAAACCTATTATAATAAACATGCCAAGCCCTGTTCTCGGCTCTCCTGCAACCAGCCAGAGACAACACGACTCCTCATCTTTGCTCCAACAATGGCATTAGACTGTCAGAGACACTTTCAAACTGCCCTGATACACGGCCAACTGCTCCATTTAACAATAATTCAATGTCGGGCCAAGTGCACCCGAGCCAAACAGTCATTCTGAGCTGCCCTTGTTTTTTTTTGGGGGGGGGTTCTGGATACAGGTACTTCATTCTAACATTATACAGGGTTAAAACTTTTAACGAACAACAAATAAACCAATTTACATAAAGAAAGCGTGATAGTAGCATCTGAGAAGGGGTGGCACATGCAAGGCCGTGTTTCAGCATGAGCTGTTACGTGATTCCTGTGTCATTCAGGCATGCAGTAAAAGCATCATAAATGGTTAAGCTGTTGAAATGACATCACCAGATCCCCTCTCTCCCAGAGTTCCATTAGATCAATCAAAGGAAAAACGACCCGTGCTCCTTCTACATTGTGATCAAGCAAAGATTTGACTTTGAATGTGTACAGGCCTGTTGTACAAAAAAAAAAAAGTTACATGCTTCAAAAAAGTTGTCCTAGGATGCCCCTAAAGGGACATGGCAAATATAAAAAAAGGGAAATAATAGGAATAATTACACTTGAATATGAATTATCAATTTTGTGTTTTCTTGCAAAACTTAATGTTCACAAAACATTAGAAGGAAGAATTATAGTTATGTGGTTTTGCAAATGGATGCAAAGTTGCTCTGAGAATGCAGTTGTTTTTTGCAGGGGGATGCTAATAAAGATTCTCTAGGAATAAAATCCAAAAAAAGAGAACTATTGTAAGTGAACTAAAAAAATTTGGATGTTTTTTTTTTCTCACACCACTTCACACTAATGACAAAAAAATATTTAGTTTTATATGTAGAGTCCACATCCCAACATTAAAGATAATGGCACAGAGAAACAATACATGTGCAATCACTTTGTTGTGATGAACGACAAAACTAATCTATTCCGCTTTAGGATTTAAAGCAGCAGACAACATAACTGCAGCTTGTGCTTATAATGTTATACATGTCATTGTGCACTTTTCTGCTTATTATTTATTCTGCATTTTATTATTAACATCGCAGTTGTCACTTTTTGTCACAATTACTAACTACTAAAAAAGATGAATTTGAGATCATTATAAATGCACACAGACAAAATGACATGTACAAGGCGGCCAAAGAAAAAAATAGACTAGGCCTCCAGTTACGGGGTGCGATACTTGCTGTTGGGTTATTGTAAACATAAAGCAGAGCACCCTGGTTTGCCACACCTACAGGATGACCCTGTCAGCCTGCCCGTCTGAGATGACACAGGCGCGTGCTGATGACATCACTGCCTCACCCTGATGTCTGTAGGCACAAATCACAGAAAAGCACTTCTCGGCAAACCCCCTGGTCGTGCAGCTGTAAAGGTGTTAGGCAGTTATTCTCCTCCCCCAGCTCTCCTAAACAAATTACCGCTCGTAAAAACTGACAGATATGAAACCTGAGATTGAGCAGGAATAGAGCGAGGGGGGAATGCCACAAACCACACGTGGGTGTGTGAGGTCTGCTGTGAGCGTCGCGTACATCTTCCTTTTCATTCAGCACCTCCTCGCTTATCTGAAATCCCTCGGCCTTTCGAAATCTGCCCTTTTGCATTTACATACTGCGATAACTCTACAGCTTTTAAATCTTTACCTTTGTTGCTCTGGATTCTAGTCTCCTCTAGTCTCTGTAGTAAATTTCAACTATGCTAAGTTGTATTAACCTTAGGTCTGGCATTGAAACAGCAATGTGGCATGTGTGTGTGTGTGTGTGTGAGTTGGGGGGGGGGAGGTTGCTGCATGTGTGAGAAGCTGGGAAAATGTCTACACACTGGGCTGCGCTTCCAACATGGCATTGACCCAGCTCAGCCACTGCGGCCCACACGGCAAAGTCCTGCGGTCCACTGCAACCCCATTTTGACTCATAACCACCATTTCTGCTTAAATGACAACTAATTAAAAGTATTTATAAAGCAGACAGTGAGGCAATATTTTCATTGGAGTTACATGGCAACCAGGGATTGGGCCGGGGTTCTGGACAGGTCGGAGGGAGCCTGGTCAGGCCAAGCGTAGCGTTGTGAGGTCATATCTCCAAGTGCTGGCACTCAGGATGGGAATTTTGACTGATGAATGTCACTCAGCCAAACTCAGGGTCCTTTCTGACATCATACCGCATTATGAACCTCCAGAGAAGCGTGTAAGGCTCACACAGCTGCGGGTGCCAGTACAGTAGGAACAGCCATAAGCTTGAGGTCAAAGCAGGGCCATGACTAACTCAACATAATGAAATGTTATACACAGCAGTGGCTATTTCTGTCCATTGCTGTTCCTTTTAAAATTGTATCACTGGACTATTCTGTGATTTTATTGTTGCAAGGAAACTTGGTAACCCTACAAAATATAAATAGCATTTATTAATCTTGCTTAACTTTAATTTCTATAAATGATAGACAAATAAATAACAGCAAAATAAATAAATAATACATTACTAGAGTTTAGAAAGATATATATATATAAAAAAAAATAATGGTAATTTTATTCAGCAAGAATTCATTCAGTTTATCAAAAAGTGGCAGCAAAGACCTTTATTAATATTCCTCAAACATATTAAGCAACAACCATTTTCAAAGCTCATTTAAAAAACGATATATATATATATATATATATATATTGTTTTTTAAATGAGCTTTGAAAATGGTTGTTGTTGTAAAATTGATGAGCATACTATATATGTATAAATATTTTAAATCCTATCCCAAACTTGCAGTGCACAAAATGTAAAAATGCTAAAATACATACATTTCATATAGTACATTATAATAGTACATTTACACCATTCACATAGATTAATAAATGTTGATGCAAAAACATTTTCTTGTTAGTGCATGATACTTCATAATACTTTTTTCTTTTCATTAAAAAAACCTTAAATCCTTTGGCATTACTACAAATCAACGAGCAAATCATTTTTTCAAACTTTTCTCACAAATAACCCTAATAATGAAACCATACAGATGATTGCAGGACAGATCTGTTTGAATAAGGTGAAGAGTATATTTGCTTTATCGAAAATTGCAGACACAATACAACCCACTCCCCCAAGATAGCCGCTATTAGTGCATTTGTTTGCTTTGGAAATTTCCAGCCGAGTGCAGCATGACCCCAAGCACATGGCCGATTCTTCACCTGCTAATCACTTATGTCTGCTGCTGAAAAGGTAGCAAAACGATTGCCCTTTCTGGCAGCCGTCCGACAGCATGTGGAGATATGGAGCCCTTCCCAAATCTGCACACACTGAGGGCAAGAGAAAGACAGAAGGCAAATGATACAGACTGGCTTTTCACCTCAGGTCACATCTTCTAGAGTTTGATCAGTGATTGGTTTAAAAAAAAAAAAAAAAAAAAAAAGGCATCTCACGTTACAAATCCACCACATGAGCAGAAAGGGCAAATAAACACATCAACCACTGGAGGTGAAAAAGCCCTGGATATGTATACAGAATTACTAGCTTCATTTGTTGGCTCAAATGTTGTCTGAAAGCAGCTCTTGAACAGTGCACATTCCCGAACATTCCTGCTCTCGCTGCACTCAAGCTATTCTTTTTCTTATCAATCTGAATGAGGCTGTTATTTCTTGTCCACCCCCCTCTGTGATTCAGAGCTAAAGCTGCTGTATAGCCGTTCATCTGTGTCTCTCTTATCTCCCACACTCCTCCTTCTGTAAACAGATCAAGAACAGCTCAGCCTTTGCTAACACTGATTCACAAAGTCATAGATCTTAGCTGAGGAGTATTTTCTCTCTCTCCATCACACCCTCCCACACACATCAATCTACCTGTCTTTCACAACACATATTGGTGACTTCATGCATTTGGATGATACAAAAATAACACGGGGGTGTTTTCTTATATGTCAGGCGTTGATTTTAATACAAACAGGTTTCTTTTTTCTGCTTTCGGTTTTTATATTTGCTAGTTGTTAAATCCATTTAAGCATCATTTCCATTAGTGAGGCACATCTAACTAATCCAATACACCAGGTTTGAAATAATAATTTATCTAGTTCATGCATGCATAAGATACAACAGGTAAACATGTCAATACTGTGAACATAATTTGCCCTATAAATATTATTTTTAGGATAAATTACTACAAGTACAAAAAAACATAATAAAACATAATAAAACATAATGTAATATAATCAGGGGTGCTCATAAGTGGTGTGCATGCATGATTAAAATAAAAATTATGAGGGGTAAGTAAGTTCAGACCACTAATTGTGCTTTATTTAATTAAGGCTATTAAGAAAATATAAATAAACAAAATTAAAAATAAAATGTAATAATACTAAACTGTTATATTTTAAATATATTAAAAGTAAATAAAAATACAGTTATTTATAGTTCACTTAGAAATACAATGTTTATATTTATTTTCTTTCTTAATTTTTTATATGAACTTTCATATTTTTTAAACCTAAAACCAGAAAGCTTTTAATTTAGGGGGTCGCCACTGAATGAAGGACATCAGTGAATGTCAGTGAACATCATGTTTTGCATTAAAGCCGATAGTTAGTAGCTTAAATTTATACTTTCAGTTAAAATGGAAATCTTATACAGTAATAGAATTAGTCGATCTAAAACAGTGAGCATTAACTGTCATCAACCATGCCGGTGCGTAAATGAGTGGTCTGAACTTACTTGCATCATAATTTTTATATGCTCACACCACTTATGAGCACCCCTGATTATATTACATTAAGTCTTCCATAATCAAAAAATTGTCAGTTGCAGAGAACAAATTAATGTAACATTTCAAATCAAACATAATTATCAAGTAATGTTATTTAAAAAGCATTTATTTTGGATACATAAAATGTAAGCTATGCAATTAGTCTAACAAGACAAAAAAGTCAGACATTGAATTTAAAATAAAATTTAAGTCTTGTTTCCATTACAGTAGTTCCCACCAAAAATTGTTACACAAAACGTCATTTGAGATGTGGTGGAAAATGACACAGTGGTAGAAATGGTTTAATTTCATCAAAACACACAGAATGTACAGTGGGTACGAAAAGTATTCAGACCCCCTTACATTTTTCAATTTGTTATATTGCACCCATTTGCTAAAATATTTGTTTTTCCTCAACGTACACACGGCACCCCATATTGACAGAAATATTTATTAAAAAATGAAAAACTTAAATATCACATGGTCCTAAGTATTTAGACCCTTTGCTCAGTATTTAGTAGAAGCACCCTTTTGATCTTATACAGTTTTTCACACCTGGATTTGGGGATTATCTGCCATTCTTCCTTGCAGATCCTCTCCAGTTCTGTCAGGTTGGATGGTAAACTTTGCTGGACAGCCATTTTTAGGTCTCTCCAGAGATGCTCAATTGGGGTTAAGTCAGGGCTCTGGCTGGACCATTTAAGAACAGTCAGGTTGTTGTGAAGCCACTTCTTCATTATTTTAGCTGTGTGCTTAGGGTCATTGTCTTGTTTGAAGGTAAATCTTCGGCCCAGTCTGAGGTCCTGAGCACTCTGGAGAAGTTTTTGGTTCAGGATATCCCTGTACTACAGTCGTCCTGTCCCTGCAGCTGAAATCACTACCACAGCATGATGCTTCACTATTGGGACTGTATTGGACAGTGCCTGGTTTTCTCTGCACATACCGCTTAGAATTGAGGCCAAAAAGTTCTATCTTGGTCTCATCAGACCAGAGAATCTTATTTCTCACCATCCTAGAGTCCTTCAAGTGTTTTTAGCAAACTCCAAGCAGGCTTTCATGTGTCTTGCACTGAGGAGAGGCTTCCGTCGGGCCACTCTGCCATAAAGCCCCAACTGGTGGTGGGCTGCAGTGATGGTTGACTTTCTACAACTCCCTCCCATCTCCCGACTGCATCTCTGGAGCTCAGCCACAGTGATCTTTGGGTTCTTCTTTACCTCTCTCACTAAGGCTGTTCTCCCCCGATAGCTCAGTTTGGTCACAGCATGAGTGTCACAGCAAAGGGTCTGAATACTTAGGACCATGTGATATTTTAGTTTTCCTTTTTTAATAAATCTGCAAAAATGAAAAATGTAAGGGGGTCTGAATACTTTCCATACCCACTGTATATCTACTTTTGGACACTGTCTGCAGACAAATAAACTAGTGCAAGTGTAAAAAATTTGTTTTAAAAGTGTTTATTTTCTAAAAGCCCAAAAGTGCCTATAGTTGGAGAAACACCCATTTACAGACTGAATTCTAACATCTAAAAGGTCTTTAATGAGTGAGTGCGGCACTAAAACAAAACTTTCTGGTCTATTGCTTCGCAAATGAATGTTAAGCAATAAATACAATTTCTTCCATATTTATAAACCCTCTAACTATGCTAAATGAATGCCAAACAGTCTGTTGAAAACCCGTTCCCAAGGACATTATCTAAACACTGGATTAAATAAGTGTGCGTGGTATTCTGCATCTACTCAGAGAAGACTGTCGGTGGCTCTCTACCAGAACATCACTTAATACTGAGTCATTGTGATTATGCTCTGGCCAGAATCCAGTAATATAATCTTTTGCTTTAGCAGTGAGTCACATAATAATCCCTTTCTCCAAATTTTTTGGAAACACAAAAGTTTAAATATTACACTTGATCTCAACACATTGTAAAATGTCTCTTCTGGAAGTTGTACGACATTCAATTTCAAAATGTACAAAACATTTCACAGTTGAACAACGGGTCAGCATTTTCTCATCGTACTGTACATGCATGTGTATATACACTATGTGTTCCTTGGCTTTTTGCAAAACCTCATATTCATACGCCAGTTAGTTTGTCAGAGCAGTGGCATCACACACAGCCAAAGAAAAGAAACTATGACATCATTATGATATCAAACATCTCATGATTTCAATTTTACCTAAGGAGCTTCAACACTTTAAGGATAACAGTTAGCATTTGAGAAAAGACATACTAACCACATACACGCTTCGAAGCTTTACAGTGTACATACAGTAGTGTATCCCTAAATGATTGATCTGTGTGTGTATACAGTAGAGGAGTAGTAACAGCAGTAGCCATCTTGTATGCCAACAATTGAACCCACTTGTTGTTTTTGACCAGAAACATATTAACAATTCTAATAAGCACCTATCAACAGAGATGCTGTATTTATGTTCTTTAAGATGCTGCTTTAAACAGCATGCTCTCGGTGAACTGTAATGTATGGGTTAGTACTTGACCGCAGAGCTGTTGGAAGCAACTACGATGGAAGGAAATTGACTAGTGTCAAAATTAGCAAATGAGTCACGACATGTAGCTCTGTAAATAACCAAACTCTGTGTGTATAGAACAGGATTAAGTGCTCAGAAGAGGCTGAAGTGTGTACATGGCCACTGTTACGCCGCCAAAACTGTACAAGCTCCTGCTTGTATAAACTTACGTTTCACTTTGTGCTCAAACTTGTCATTTATTGAAATTAAATTGTACCATCGCTGAAAAAAATACCCTGCGCCCTCTTTAGATTTTTAAGCAGCTTCAATAATAATTCTGAGATATATTCTGTTTCCCTCAGACATTTCTCAAACTTCCTCTCACCTATCTGTTCCTCTCTGGGTTCTTCATTAAACTGCATCCCTGCAGTTCCCTCTTGAGGGGAAAAAAAGCCAAGTACATCCTTGAAAACCACAGACATATTTCATTTAGATAACAGTGTTTTTTCCATTTTGAAAAAGAGACGATCTTACGGATCTTTCTTACAGAGATATGAAAAAACATGTATACAATGGGGTATGGTTTCCATCCATCAACAATAAAAAAAAATATTGTGTAAGATGTTGGCACCACCACAAAAACAGTGGTCCTTGAGTACTCAGCCTCGAAAATGGACCCCCCCAAAAAAAGTGTGCTTGGCTCTGTAGACAGACAGCTAAAAGAGCCAAGGTTTGGCAAAAGTTAAACCTCAAAGATAGTTATCATCTGTCCAGCTTTTGCTACCCTGTGAAATCTACCCTTGGCTTCTATATCAGATCTGCTACATGTGGAAACATGAGGGTCATAGTAGAAATCTTCATCATCTTACTATCTCTGCGTTCTCATCTGAGATAACCTGTGCTCTCATGATAAATGAGAACGGACTGGGAAAAAATTCGGATAAAATATTAGTGGATCAAAAAACATGAAACATGAGCCTGTGCGATTTCCCCAAATGCTATTTAAGACTTTATACAGACCACAGTAATGTTTATTTCAAGAAGTGTAAAATTTCATTTAAAAGCTAAAAATTTGGTCATTATTTACTCAGAACGTTTTAAGCCTGTGTGGTTTTCTTTCTACTTTAGAACACAAAATTAGACATTTTGAGGAATGGTTAAAGTCCAAAACACCACCAGACTGCACTGACTTTCATTTTCTGAGGCAATGTTTACACTAGTGCGTTTTAGTTTTAATATGTTTTAAAATGAAAACAATCCTCATCCACACTGGCGTTTTCACTGCATTTCAAAACGATCTCCATCACGACCAAAACACAACCAAAAACGCTACAACCATAGATATGTATAGGAAGATTCCCTATTGTTTAGCTGGCAGCCACTTGGGTAATCTACCTAACCATAGCGAAAGTTATGCATTTTAAAATAAAAATGCACTAGTGTAATAGTGTTAATGAAAATTAGGTTCCTTTTCAGGAACTCGAACTGCGTCCAAAAACGCTTTGGGAACGCCTCCAGCGTGACCAGGCTCTGAAACTGCTATGCAAACCG
>JAUMHP010000063.1:12600946-12617206 GCA_032361065.1 Enteromius trimaculatus
GTTCCCAAAGCGTTTTTGGACGCAGTGTCTCGTTCCTTCAAGGAACAGGGGTTATATTCATAACCCTGAGACGTTTTCATTGTTTCAGTTTTGTGTTCCACAGAAGACCGAAAGCCATACAGATTTAGAACAACATGAAAATTCAAGAAAGGTATTGACTTTACGGGTGAACTACTCCTTTAAAGTGTCCTGTACCCAATTTGGGTTGGATGTACACATAATACAGGAAACGAGTTGACATTATATGGTAGGAGAGATAACATTCCAGTAATAAACCCTCAAATTTAGTCACATTTCACATGTGAAGTAAATACAGATGTGATAGTATGCTGTGCATAGTGACCTTATCTCAACATGGGCTCATTCTGAGGATTTGGCAAAGCAGAGTGTAAAAACATTCCAAGGCAATTGGTTAACTTATTAGGAATACTAACCCATCTTTAGAATTCCTTACTTCTTTAGAAGCGAATCTAAGGCCTTGGCATCTGAGCATCTCAGTTAGGTAATTAGGTGCTGCTAATTTTTCTTGTAAACAGAAAGAGGGGCGGACACAGCTGTGGCTGATTAGGTAGTTAATATCTCAGCAGTTGTGAAAAATAAACACTATAATCTGAGCTAATCTGGGAGAGATTATTGACCCACTGCAGCGTGTCTGACCTGGAGGGACATGCCCCATCAGTGTGTCAACGATTTGAGACAGGACAAACAAAGAGAAAACGATGAGGCTGGGAATTGAAGGTAAGGATTTAGTTAATCTCACTATTTACAAAGAGCTTGTTTCTTTTACAAACCTTAAAGTTAAGATGTTAAAAAGCCATCATTTTTATATAAATACTAAACTTACTTAATGTAATACAATAATCATTCAATTAATAAAAAATAAAATGAATGAATCATACACTTTTCTTACCAAGCACAGTGAACATTGATAAGATTGGTTCATGTTAATTCATCAGCATGTCAAATAAGTCAGGTAAAATTCAAATTAGCCACAAGTAATCGCATATATCAATATTGGGCTTAAAATTGGACGGTCCTAACTGAAATGTTAAACCAAATGCAGAACAGAACATGTCGTAACAATTCAACGTCTTCTGCCAATGTCTCGCAGTGATCCGGTCTGCTGTTATTTCCAGCGTTACGAAGTAACACTGAGATGTGGAAACTGTGAATATACAGTAGTTACGTAAAAATAAAAAAAGTTTGGAAAATTAATAATCGGGTAAAACGGACACAACTAGTGATACTCAGAGATGTTTGTTGATCTTGTTTCTTGGTGTTCCCCTCAGCTACAATTCAATTTAGCAGTCCATGTAGGTAGATTTATGAAACAGGTCACAAAAAATTGGAGTCTGGCACTCCTGCATTTTGGAGCATGTGAAAATATTCCTTAGTCATATTTCAAACAGAACTCTCGTTTGATGCTTTGTTCAGGAGCCGTTTTCCTGGGTAATATGTTTGCTAGCCATTTTTCCTCCTATAAGTCAAATTCAACATGAAGAAAGGAATGTGGTAGGTGCTTACAGGAAGCCTTTGAATTTTTGAACAATGGCTGTCAGATATGTCACCCTCAAACTTCTAAGCAACGGCTCTTTTAGGTTTATTTGTCTGCTGCCACACAGGTAGCTGAAAAAACCTCGCTAAGATGGATTATGATGGAGCAGAAGCAAATAATATTTAGTTTTCATAGGTCACCACTGAGTGGAAATTTACCAACTCTCTGAAAGTGTAAACACAGTAGTTTTCCAACAAAGAAGTTTCTCCCTTACATCAAGTACTATGAACTTTGGAACTGGCCATAGACGGTTTCCGTTAACCTTAAATGACATGCCCGTGAACCTTTCGCAGTCTGTCTGCTGCACTGCACAAAACTGGAAAGAAATTGTGAAATAAATAAATAAATAAAATAATTACAAGTGCCGATCAAACAGCAACAAAACCTCTGTGTCAGATCAAAAAACTAATAAATTGTAGAGATATTATTTTGTCATTTTGGGGGGGGGGGGGGGGGGGGGACAATGTACTGGCCAAGTCAAATTAAAAAATATATATATATTATTTATTTGTATTATTATTTTTATTCATTTCAAAATGTAATGTACTCCTCTAATGACACAGCTGAATTTTCGGCAGTCATTACTGCAGACGTCAGTGTCACGTGATCCTTTAGAAATCCTTCTAATATGCTGATTTATTTCTTGAGAAACATTTCTTATCACTATAAATGTTGAAAACAGTTGTGCCACCTAGTTTTGTAGATTAACCTAGTCTACTGCTTTACACTACAAGACCCTCCTACCAAAGACCAGCAACTACTGCAGGTTGTGAAATCATTGTGTGTGTGTTTATTATGTCTCTTAGGGATCTAGTGAGTGCTTGACCGGTATGCAAAGGTTAAGGATACACAGTGGTAAGAATCTAATTTGTCAGTGCAAAATGACACGTACTAAGCTCCCTGTCAGAAGTGTGTGTGTGTGAGCGTGTGTGTGTGTGTTTACACAGTATAGATCAATCAGAGGGAGGGATGGTCGGCAAGAGGTTTTACTAATTGACCTCTGACAATAATAAGCCAGAATCCACCAATCAAGTGTAAGAACACATGAACACACACAATTCTCTAGTTTTCAGTGTCACATGATCCTTCAAATACCGTTTTAATATTCTGATTTGCTGCTCAAGAAACATATCTTATTATAATCGATATTGAAAACAGTCGCACTACGTAATATTATTATTTTTTTCTTTGATGCAAATTTGGATTAAAGAACACAACTTTCAAAATAACTGGATTAATGTGAAATTGAAATCTTTTCAGTATTCGAAATCTTATTCTAAATGTCTTTACTGTGACTTTTGATCAGTTTAATGAATCCTTGCTGAATAAAAGTTTTCATTTCTTTCAAAAGAAAATAAAAATCTTACTGACTCCAAAATTACTAAGATACACAAACTTTGTTTTGAGTAGCATTCAATTGGTCATGTGATCACAACACCGAGTCCTCTATGACGTGACCCACTCCATGTAAGACTTACTTTAGGCTTAAAACTTTAATGAAAAAACAAATGGATTCAATTTAATGAAAAAAATAAAATACTGAGTGCAGCTTTAACAGACAATCACACACTGAAAACAAAAACATCCTGCGCAGTCATCGGAATTGGGGTCTGACATAAACCTGGCACTGTTTGCTCGTTTTTTTAAATGAAGAAAACAGCTCAACAGTAACACTGAGTGACTTTAACCTTTTCCACATGTAAAAATGAGCAGGGTCAGTATTCCCACTTCTAAAGGCAATGTGTCTTACACAGTAGCATGAATTGTTGTCTGTGTACTGGGAGAGAGCAAGGGCTAGCTTTGTTGTTTTTAGTGCGGTTTAGATCCCGTCTCATCTCTTCACTCCCCACAGCAAAACACCGTTGATCACCCTCCTCTCGTCTGCTATTCATCAGAGAGAAGCACATGAGAGCATGTTTTTATGAAGAAAATCATTTAAGATTACAGAAATCAATCTTTTTGCATCATTTCCCTCTCCTTTCTCTGATTTTCCGTGTAAATCTATTTATACTGACTGATGTAATGACTTTAGTTTAGGTATTGAACTTCACTTTAACCTGAGCGCCTGAAAATTACACAAGCTGATTACAGTTCTTTAGGTTGCCTAAACACCATTTTCTTCTGTTAATAGTCAAAAGAAAATATTTTTGTCTGCAGCCCACACTCAAATGCCGTAAACGGTCCAGCTTTGTGCCAGAATGGTCTTGCTTATGCGTGGTATTTCATTATAATTAGCTGGAAAAACAAAATTGGCCTGTAGTTATCAAAGTGGAACTATTTTTTGAACAAATGCCATATTATTTCAACTTGTTAACCATATTTCGCTGGTCTGGCCAAGCTGGTCAACATAACTACTGCAGCTCGCTGTTTTGGCTCGCTAAATTGAAAAATGCATCTTTGAAAAATATGACCCTGACTGCACACGGCTTCCAGAAACATAAGCCAATGCAAACACAACATTTCAAATGTGAAAAATATGATGATAACAATTATTTATCCTGTTAAACGGGTAGGAAGGGGGAGAGAGAGAGAAAGAGATAGAGAGAGAAAGAGAGAGTTAAAGGAGCACAGAACATGAGTTCTATTTTCCACGCTCACTGTTTTCCTTAGTAGAAGTTTTAAAAAAAATATAATAAATGAAAGAAGCCAAACATGGACTGTGAGAAAAAGACCTCAATGTATCCCCTGCATTTTATGAATTAACAAGAGGATTCATCTCCTGGCCTATCTCAGACAGATATATCTGTGTTTTACAACTGCATCTACCCAAACACTCATCATGGAGCCCGTGTGTCATCCAGAGTGTTTGGCTGAAGATGATTCTGGAGCTAGTCAGCGCTGTCGCATTAGTCACATTACAGAGAGAGAGAACCGCCGTTTTAGCCCATCTACTCCAGTAAGAAACATTTGATGGAGTGAGTTCCCATACACAAACGCTCTGTTAGACCTGACAGCGGTGAAGGTGACATCCAAACACAACACTCATAAACAAGACCGACTTGAGATGAGAGTTGAGAGAAGAGTTGTCAACTCTGCTACATACTCTAAACACAGACTACAATGGTAGGGAGCATATGAAGAATAATACCTGTATCCAGAGCATATATCCTCCATAAAATTCCCCTACGGTAAATATAACTCTATTCCCAGTGCTATGGAGACAACACAAAACAACAGAACCAATGTAAATGGAATTCAAATCAGGTTGTACTGTATCATTTCAAACTCAATTATTGTTACAACGTGTCATAGACAGCAAGTGAGAAATGAGCTCTCTTAAATGTAAACAGCAGATTGTTGATTGCTCAGTTTCTAGGATGTGTAAATATGCAGTATTCTTAAAAGAGCAGGTAACAAAATATTAAAGCATCTGCTGAAATTCCTGAGAACCATGCAGCTAGTGGCCACTTTGTTATCCCTTAAGACCATGGGGGTCAAGGAGACTAAAAAAATGACATAGTATGTCACTATATACTACAGACATCATTGAACATCATTGAATACAACATATTCGTATACAGCTGTTGCATTTCACCGTCCTAGAGGCACAGAACGGTCAAACTGGTTGAGAAGATGCTATTAAAATGATGGCAAAATAAATAAACAATAAATGCATGAACATATCCACACAAAACAAATTAACGGCTATAGAGCTGGCGAAGAAATATGTTGGAAAGACAAGCATTTTTCTAATGCTGTCTAATGGAAATTTTGATGCAAAAAACATAAGCAATTCTCATCTTGCACTCACATTTGTGATTTAAACACACCAGATCCAGTTGTGTGGTCACATACGGTCCACAAGATGAAAATAAAAAAACACATAGTAATAATAATTAATTTGTCTAAAGTTCAAATCAAAATAATAATAAAAAAAAAGTTAAATGGTCAGAACTTCACGCAGCTGTCATTAATGAATATGAATAACTTTCAGTCTGGTGTTAGTCAAAAAATAGTGAAAAGGTAACGTATTGCAAAAACTTCTATTACTAGAACTCTGGGTATTTCAAAATTTAAATGTGTTGAGATTTTCTGTAGAGAGTGGTTTAATAAAAATGAGGAACAGATTTAGAGAGTGATTTAAGCTGAACTGAAAACAGGAAGAGCTGGTTTGTTTCATTCAGAAACACCAAAGGCTTTTAACAAAGCAGTAAAAAAAATACACAGAATATTCCCATGAGTGGCAGCTTTAAACCAACCTATGTTCATTTCAATACAAACACTTCAGTCACATGCAGTATTGCTAATTGCTTCATATCATGAGCTTGAAAGAGTACAAGGACAACACTCAGGGTGGCTTAAGATTCTCAGTTTGCATCTGTCCTTCACAGTTCACTTTAGTTCCATCTGTGAAACAGCATCCTGCAATTTCACTTGGATTCCCAGATCATAGGATTGGTTGAATGGACGTAGGAAAGTTCTCGGAATCTCCCCAAATATTTCCTCCTCACATATTAGGATGGGAACACAGGGTTGCCAGATCCAGCGATCTTTGACGTGGAGCCATGTTTACTAAAGCGCTTGCATTTATTTAGCTTTATATTTATGTTCTTGGCAGACAATGTCTAACCAAAACATATTTTAAGAGAGTGCATATATTGGGTAATACATGACAAATACCCAAGCAGTTTACTAAGGATACAAGTATTAAGGCAAGAGCCGAAATGCCTACAAGAACGACAATGCAACCGCAAACATGGCAACATGTTCAGTTTATGAAAAAGAAAATATTAAACGGAATTATAAAATGTTAAATACATTATTTTTCGTTTATAGTATTGTTTTGATCTGCTATATGAAATGTTTAATATTTAGTATATTTTAAAGTGTAATGTTTTGTCAGCTGTAGCTAGGATCCGTTTTATTCATAAGCTTCATAATTATTAATTACAATAACAGTATAGTAATGAAAAGGGGTCATGTGATGCCATTTCAAATTTTCCTTTTCCTTGGGAGTGTTACAAGCTGTTGGATGGATACGATCCCTAAAGTTGCAAAGATTAAAGTTCCAAAACCAAAGAGATATTCTTTATAAAATTAATGACTTGTCCAGGCCCCAGCTCGTTTAACCATGCCCCCACTTTTCTACATCACAGAGTGGCTTTATTTTCAAACAGCACCCAAATGCTTACACAAAGTCGGTGGAACTATTATTCTCGCTGTAGTGTTGCTGCGGCGCTGTGTGTAGACAGTATACGTCATAATAATCAGTAATTATGTCTCCTCTGGATGCAATAAATGCCTCGTTTGTAATGTGTTTTATTGTTTTGGTGTCATAGCGCTGGGACACAGCATCACGTTATGGTAAGGGTCGTAACATTTCCGCCACATGTTTGCAGTATTTAGCCAATCACAGTGCACTGGATCGATCGACTCGTTTCAGGAGGCAGAGCTTAGAGGAGAAACAAATATGTACAGTATGTGGATGTGCACATTAAACCGCATAAACACAGTGTACACCACCAAATACACTAAATAATGTTCTTTTAAGAACCATCATATGACCCTTTAAAACATAAATATACATGTGTGTATTGTTCTAGGATTTTTTGCTTTGTTTTAATTCACACATTGAATTCACAAGTGAGATTTTCATTTAGAATATGTTCCTTCCATTTCAGAAATCTGGCACCCTTACCATACAATGTGAGATATGCATACTAAGATAAGTCACATGAACTAGTAAAGTTCAAACTAAATACTATAAGTTCATCAGGGGACAGTTTCACCCAAACTTGACCGATAACCCTGAAACAGATTCCAAGTGCACCAGCATGCATCTGGTCGTAACCACCTCGCTCCAGAGTTAAATGCAGTACTGACGGATAAATGCTGCAGATTTGACATCATCTACAATCTGTTTCCCTCAACTCCCGTTCTCAAGGTCAAGGGGTCACAAAGGTCAAGGGTCATTAAGAGGCCCACCATCCACTGGACCAGTAGAGCTCAGAGAGAGGATATCCTACAATTATATGATTACGGCCAATGGTTCTAAATGCTCCTGGAATACCCTCACTTTGCCCTTTATTCTCTCGTTCTCTTGCTTGTTTCCTCCTTTGCAGTTCTCGTGAGTGACATGTAAGCTACAGTAATAGGTTTGTCATGTTTGCCCTGCTCTTTCACTGATCATTATTATCCAAAAACATTTACAGGTGAATTTTCAGCAATTAGAATCCGGCGTAACGCATGTTGAGTCTAATTGACCTTAATTAAACTTAATTTCCTAAGAGCCACATTCAAATATGTTCCTCTCGCTCTGCATTCAATGAAAAGATCTCAGCTCTTTTTACTAAACCACCATGGATTTTAGAAAGAAAAGAGAACACAGATGCTCTCATTAGACACTAAATCGTTCCACAGTTATTGGGGGTGTTTATTCTACATTGATCCTAAACTATTGGAACTCAGTAATGCTTAGTGCAGAGCCATCTAGAGGCCGGCCATTAAAAGTTCATTTATTCTCTGGAAAAATCCTCCTGTGGAAAGCATGGATCATTTACACTGGGTGATACAAGTTTTGAACGCATAATTTGATTTATCACAATTATTCACAACTCTTGTCAAAACAAAGCAAGTACCTCACACCTTGGGTTGAAAGTCATTAATCTATTCAGCAGTTGGCAGCACAGATCTGACTCCCATGCGCATACGCACTGATTCAGCAGACATATTGCAATGCTTAAAGGATTAATTCAGCCCAAAATAAAAATTCTGTCATTATTTATTCACCCTCATGTTGTTCCAAATCTGTATAAATTTCTTCCATAAACCACAGACCACTTTTATAATACGTTTATGGCGCTTTTTGGTGATTTTGTAGTTTGAAGCACATTTGATTCACATTCTTTAAAAATTTGAAAAATGTAATTTACATTTTTTAATTATTTTTTAATTTTTTTTGTAGAAATATTACTTTACATATTAAATATTACCAGTTTTCTTTTAGTTTTCAGATGTCTGCTACTCTATTTCCTGTCGGTCTAAACGTTTCTTACCTTCATAAAAACCCAGAGGATAAACCACTTTTTTAGTATTATATAAATATAAACTACAAATATATTTTTTTTTTATCAAGAAACAATTACTTGAAAACCAAAATGATTTGAGGTGTTAAGAAATAAAAAACAATATCAAAGTTGAATGAGTTTATTCAAATTCAAAAGGGTATACAAGATTATATTTCTTATCTCACTGAATGTTTTACTGGAAAAACAACCATTTTTCCCCACTAGAAAACTTGATTTACATCTCAAGTCATTTTTCTCTTCAAGTAAATGTATCTTGTTTAACGAATGCTTTTTGTAATGGAATACCAGACAAAAATACAGAACATGTCAATAATTTTTTGTATTTGATCACCCTCATTGAACCAATGGCATGTCACAATTTACAGCTTCACAGCTACGGCAGACACTTCCTTCTCCTGTACACTCTCTAAAACTTAAGTCCCATAAAACTGCTGTGTTGATCAGCGTGGCTGCCTGGGGACCCATCAGCCACTAAACCCCCTGCTGCTGGGCCCTAAAACACAGTGCTGAAGGACCCCCAGAACACATGTTTAATGGGCTTCATTAAAAACCAGTGAAGCGTTCAGATTAGCATAGTTATGGACTGTTGGGTTTTATGTACAGGCTACCTGAGTTTGAGCTAAGACCACGGTAGACTGAGGGAGACACAAATATTCAGGAAAATAAACTAGTCGTACCTTCGCCGTTTCACTTTGGCTGCATTTCGACCCAAAGGACTCTGCAAACCTAAGGTTTCTTAGTACAGCAAAACTAGTGTCAAAAATATATTCAGAAACTGTTCTTGCGCAAATATTATTTTTTACATCCAATATGTTGTCAAATAAGACCAACAGTTTAGGACGCAGTCATACCGAACGAGTGCTGATTAAAACAACACTCACTGAACTGGCCTGAGGAGCTTATTTTCCACTCAAAGAAACCTGTCAGACACACATCCACTCTGTGAAATTACACATATTCCTCCTGAACGCTTGCTGATGCTGAGTGTAATTGAAATGAATTTAATGGGGGTCACATTCCAGGGTGTTTGGACTGATGAAAGGGAAAACTCTAATGCATGCAACTGTTTTCTTTACGCCAAAACAGAGGGAAGCGGTGAAGAAAAAAAATAGGGGGACTTAATTAGGTCCCTGTGATTCAGACTTGTTTGCATGGGTCAGGGCCGAGGGAACGGCAGTTGAGGGAAATGATGAGAGTAGTCTGGCCTCTTTGGAACAGCACAGCTACTGACAGAGTGATTCAATTGAGCAAAAGGCCGCCAGAGAGGTCAGTGAGTGTTATTTGCGAATGCCTCTCCTCCTGCCTGAACAGAAAGCATTGTGAATAAATTAATCACTGATACTTTTCGTTGGGGTTTTGTATTGGACGATACAGCACACACCTACAACTACGTTAACTATTAATTCAACATCTACTGTATCGATAACTGGCATATAGGGCAAGGTTTTCATTTCCAGATGTGAAATCTATCCACACTTCCTATAAATAAAGTTTCAGCCTGCTGCTGGTTTCATTACGCTGGCTGAGCGTGCACACATTAGTGTTGCGTCTGGAAGGCATCAAACTCTGATATATGCAGTTGTCCTGGATAACATTACAGACAGTGTGAAAGAGGAAAAGTGATGCACAACACAGCATCTGTTAGACTCAGACTAAGAGTGTGTGTCCCGGGCAACCTTTGACCTATGGTTGTGTCAACCGCCCTGAATATAGCAGAATCATTTTATATTTAAGAGAACTAAATTGAGTTCCACATTAAATCAATATGAAAAGTGTTGTATTTTATACCCAGACAGCTGAGAATCAGGATTTCAGCTATTGGATTGAAATCATTAAAGTTTAGAATGGGAAACAGATCGCAAAAGATGGATGTGAAACACATTTACCTTTTAATTGGTTGTTGCTAGGTTAGACAAATGGATATGTTTAACAGCACGCAACACTTTAGTTTTAGATTAAAATTCTTCGCATGTATGTGGTCAATTGTTACCAGCCACCAATTTATTTAATTTCCAATTGGAATATGTAATAGAAAAAAAAATAGAGTTTCCTGTATTTCCATAAAAAGACTAAGAGTGTAATTTTGCTGCACTGGCAGCTGGCAACTCTAGACTCTCAACCTAAAAATACAAACTGCTACCCATTTTGAGACCGCCTTTATTTTTAAGGGAAAAAGTAACACGAATGTATTTTTTTAAATAAATACTGTGATTCAGCATGGATGTGCACTGACCAAAATGCACATTAATCTAATGTTACTTCACTTTTTCAGATTTCTATTTCAAACAAATGACGTTCTTTTGAATTTTCTGTTCATTAAAGAACAGCATAATTGTTTTAACACTGTTAATAAGAAATATGACAAAGGAATGCACCAAAAATCAGTATATTTAAAGGGCAGAAGATTTGAGTATTGGCTGTTGAATATTCATCTTTGTCATTAAAGGAAATAGTCTGAATAGAAATTGACACAATCATAAAGAGACCACTCTAAACTAATCTGCTAATACATGACTGAATCAGTTTTTAATTAATCTCAATGAATTCTGCACAGCTATAAATAAGATAGCAGTTCCACAGCTGTCTGTCTGGGCAAATACTACGCTGTGTGTTTACAGCCGGATGATCTTCTATTAAACACAAAACCATCAGACACCGGGTGCATTTTCCCACTGTTTTCATCCCTCCCTCTGATAAAGTGGGTTAAAGGCATACTAGAAACGCTCAAGAAACAAGAAGGTTTCTCACTCAAGCATTTGCCTGTAGCTCCACCCCCCCCCCCCTCCTCAGCTCAGAGGAATTCTACATCAAATAAAGATCTGCGTAGCCTGGTCAATCGCAGCTCTTTGGTTAAATAGCCCCTTTTTTCCTCTAATGCAAAATAGGGCCATACATTTTGATTAACATTTGATCAATTGATGAAATAATCCAAAACTTGCATGTCTCGCATTCAGCAAATCCAGATGAACCATGTTCAAGATCTGATGATATGGTTCTATGCAATGACTTCATAATCACGCAAAAGTACTTTTCCAGCTTTATTCTCAACGGCCAAAAGCCAAGCCGCTGTTGACCCTGTAGGTGTCCAAAGAGAAACACACAAGATTTTAGGACTGATTAGAGAATTTCAAATAATTCAGTTTCACAGGGTCTGATTGGATAAGCAGAGCACCTGCGAGCTGACTCTTTTACCCAATCCCCAACATCTTCTGTCTGGATGTGTGGATGACATCACGGTGACCCCTGAAATATGTGCCATTCTTAAAATGCGAGATCACCATCAAGATAAATATCGCATTAAAAACTCAGTAAAATGTGTTTGAAGTTGAGTGTGTTTTTAAGCATGGACCAAAGTAATGGGGGCTGTGAGCGTGCGAGTGTGTGTCTGTAGCAGTGAACATGTTTCTTGTCCTGTAAAAGGCCCTGCTTCTGCGGTTTGCATGCCAGAGACACTAACCAAATGAATGACTCCCAGTCGTAAAGCATTTCCGCCCGACTATCGCTGCATTCTGTTAGAAGTGTGCTAGCTTTTATCTTTTTTCTTCTTTCAGCCTTAAAATGTTTGTCTGCTTGTGCGGTGATGCAGCCATGCCCTGTTTTTGTCAAATGCTAAAGTTCACAAATACACAGACTCTCTTCAAAGACATGAGCTCCTTTTACTTGCATGTTAAAAAGCACTTGCAAGTCTTAAAAGTACTTTCTCATGCTTAAAAAAAAATGCAGAAAATGTCCAATTATTCATAAAACAAGAAAATAAGTTTAAAAATTAAAAAATTGTGTTTTTTTTTTTTTTTTTTTGGAGGGGGGGGACTTATTTTATGAATCAACTTTTATTTAACTGTTATTTTTATAGTAAAATTAGCAAATTTATCAGTAAAACCTCCCAGAAGTGATTTTCTTTCTTAGTATTTTTGTCTTTTGTTCCACTATAAATATTAACATTCTTAAATCAATATACTTGAGAAGCAAAATGACTTCAAATTCTGAAGACGAAAAACATCTGCGAATGGGCTAAGAAAAAATTATTGAGTTTTTCCTTTCTTGTTTTAAGCAAAAATTAAATTGATACATTTTTACATCAAAAGGATACATCCTTTTTATTCTCAAGTAAATTTATTTAAATTCAAGAATGTTTAGATATTTGTACTTAAAATTAGGCAAAAATACTAAGAAACATATTTGCAGAGTAAATAATACAAATAAACTTATTTATTATTACTCAATGTTACCATTTCATATAACGTAAATTTGTCTTGTTTTAGGAATGTGTAGATATTCGTACTTGAAAAACTTTTTTAGTTTACATTAAGTAAAATAACCTATGACATTGAAATAATAAAACTATATCATAGCAGTATTGAGGTTTGCCAATCCCAATTCAAGATCACTCATCTAATAAGTATTCATGTAATCTATTTTCCCTCTACATCCCTCTTTTCTCAACTGTCCTGTTTTATATCAATAGATTAATATATATATATGATTTTTTTTTCTCTCATGTTGGTGGTGAGCATCCTGCTTCTGTTATGGACCTCACACTGGCCCCCCGGATACGGAAGTGGTTCGACCCGTCACCTCTTCAGATTAATAGCACGGTTCCCTGACCACCACAGCTCAACGGGGTGCACTCCGCATGACTGCGCAGTCCTGCACGACTACATGTGGAATAAATTTCCTGACAAACACCCTTTTTTCCCTTCGCTAACTCTCTCCATATCCTACCTTCCTCCTTCCCATTCCTTTCTCTTCCTCTCTAGCTCCTTGTAACAAGATAGTTATGTCTTTTTTTTAACTAAACAGTCAAGTAATTAGTGTTTCAGAGCTTCTATGAAACAACTGAGGTGGTACGTGGAAAGAGCGCATAAGACTCCAATTGGGTTTGCCAGTAAATGTTGAATGTAATCACTTACTTCAGTCAGGCAGGACGGTCTTTTTCTTTTGGACACTGTAATATAGACCTCCTTCAATTAACACTCAGTCAGTTCTTGGCTGTTCTCTGCTGTCTAAACTGTCACAAGCTGTAAGAGATGACATTGACATCTGTTTATAAACACAGAAGGAAGCAAGCTCTCTGAAATCTGCTCTCACAGATTTTATAGCATCAGGATGCTTGAAGCCGCACAGCTACAGTTACTTAGGCTAAAAAAAATGCAATAGGGCAGATTCAAAAGTTAAGAACAGAAATTGGTTTTTAACATGAACATGTAACTTTCCGGTTGGATATGCCATAAACTCTGTTTACTAAATAGCTTTGTGAAAATCACAATTTAAGATTAAGGCCTAATCCCAATTATACCCCTTACCCCTACACTTTCCCCTACCCCCCGTTTGGCGCATGTAGGGGTAGGGGTGTCTCAATTTTCCTTTGGTTGGAGGGGAAGGACTTGATAGCCCTCAAAACAAAGGTTTTCGGGACCTTTGATGATGATGTATAACAATGTCGTAGTGGTGTCTCATTTCTTGGGGGAACATTTTTAACCCTTCCCCTCTCCACTTTATTGCAAGGGGCAAGGGGAAGGGGCGAGGGGTAGGCAAAGGGGTAGAAAATAAAATTGGGATTGGGCCCAATGTGGGCCCAAGTGTTTAGCAATGGCACTTAATACCCAACAGAAAACCACCAAAATTGTTGACACTTATAATCAAACATACTATAAGTGTCTGAAGGTCAAATTTCATATTGCATAAACTATTGTTAGCTAAAATTTTGCTAGAAATAAAATTTAGTTAATTGAAGCTGAAATAAAAATAAATATTCAAGCAAATACAATTGCTGCCTTTGAAACTAACTAAAATAAAATTAAGTTGAATAACTAAAATGTCTTAAACTAAAATTATTAAATATAAATTATAGTATATATAAATTATTTTAGTAAAAGTAAATATAAACATACATTGCACTTTAAACTAAACTAATTAAAATCAAAACTTACAGAACAAAAAAACAAAAATAAAAGCTAATTCAGAATATTTTTAAATGCTATAAATAGTACATAAATAGTACTAAATTAACACTGTTAGATTTACTTATATTATACACAGTATATAAATATTTATAATTACATCATCTACAAATACTTCACAGACTGGTAGTTAATTTTGGCAGTTGTTTTGGTTGATTAATTTTGGTACCTTTCACATTTTTGTATGTAGCGAATCATCGGTTTGATTTGGGTCAAGAAAAATATACATGGGGACAATCCTAGGAAAGAAAGCCGCTGAAAAAGAAGTTCGTCACTGTTGTGGTCCATAGGTTAGTACATGTTTTGTACATGTGGTTTATTTTTTTGTCCTGAACACAAACACAATCCAGGAAACATAACTGAGGATTTGCGATGATGGCCATGCTCACTGAAGTCATGTAACTGCAGTAGGGCTGAACCTCTGAGTTTTGGGAAAGAGCCTGGATTTGCTCTCTGGATGCCCTCTGCCCTGGCACGGCATAATCAAGGGTCTCCAGGGGGTCGTAAAGAGCTCTAAAAAGTGGCCTGTCTCCATCTCTTGCGTGCACTCCACCCTACTTCAAGACACCAGCAACATTCATGACTTTATTGGACAGTCCTTTACTATTGTTCAAAGAAAGCCAGAAAGGTCTGGTCCCTGTCAAGACTACACATTGCGCCGACCAACGAGAAGAGAATCTTTTATTGGTTGCATGGTTGCTTAGCAGACGCTTAATCTACAAAGTGACGAATCTGTTGACAAGCATTGCTTCATCTACTATCTCACCCAACTGAACAAATCTGGCCTTGCAACATCTTTCACCTTAGAAACACCTAATGTTGTTCAGAAGATGAGGCTAGATGCAATGGGCCATGGATGAATGACTGGACTAATTCAGCATGCATGCTGTTAAATGAACAACTGTTACACTCACTAGGGTTTCAAAATGACTTCGCAACTAGTCAAAGAAGAAAAAAATGTCATGTTGAATGAACGCCTAATTAAAAACAAATGACCAAAACAGTTCAATTGAGACTCCAATGCTTCCTTGAACCCACCTCTCTTGTCATACCATGGTCTTTTTGGACTAGGGTCTCTAATAACGGATCGATTGTCTTGCGTTTGGCTCGCACAGTTCATTAGGAGGTTCTTCGGGCTGTGGTTGGTTTACGCAGACTCTGTAATGGTCAGAAGTGCGTTAGTGATGTTTCTGGACGGAGGCAAAGAGGCTGTAAGAGTGCGGTACAGCTGTTTCTGCTTGGTTTGTTATGTTTGGAGACTTTATGGCTGGCATTTCTGCCTGGGTTACTGTCAGTGAGATCTGTCGGCCACTGGCCTCGTTGTCCCTGACAACAAAGACTCGTAAACACTCAAGAACCCACCCACACTCTTCTTGAATGAAAAAAGCGCAAAGAACAAAGAGAGTTTAGCTCTGGTTTCTGTTATGACTTATCCTTTTTCATTCTTTGCTCTGTGTTCTCAGAGACTATGGTTGACAGCTTGTTGTCATGTGAGAGAGAAGCTCTTTGGGTTTCCAGAGCGGAATCCCAAAGGGTTGCAAAAACATCTGATAAGATTGAACTTCTTAATCCTCCTCAATTGACCAAACAATTTTAATTTTCTCTTTAATTTTTTGAAATAGAGAAATTGAGATTTATATATAATAGTGCTGTCAAACGATTAATCGCGATTAATCGCATCCAAAATAAAAGTTTTTCTTTACATTATATATGTGTT
>JAUMHP010000063.1:12617306-12657941 GCA_032361065.1 Enteromius trimaculatus
AAGACGCCGAGCGGCTGAAGGGAAGCAGGTGACTTGCTGTGTGCGTGCGCTGAAACACCTGCGGCACAAAAACAATCAGAAGGGTCAGAAATCTGGAATCTGAGGGTGCAAAAAAGAAATCGAGAAGATTTCCTTTAATGTTGTCTAAATGAGGTTCTTAGCAATGCAAATTACTAATTAAAAATTAAGCTTTACTATATTTACAGTAGTGAATTTACAAAATATCTTCTTGGAACATGATCTTTACTTAATACCCTAATAATGTTTGGCATAAAAGAAAAATCCATAAGTTTACTCATTCAATGTATTCTTGGCTACATAACTTACTTAAAGGTTTTGAGTCAGAAGAGCCAGACTGTCCTTGCAGAGGTAGAATTATTCTACTTTATTGTCCGGCAAAGCACAAACAAAGTAGTTTAACTTTCATGACACACAGCACGTCCAGCAACAGCTAAAATAATAGTTCCGCCTTCTTGCTTTGCATAGACATTTGGCCAGTGTTTAAAAATAAACCCACTTTGTGATGCAGAAAAGTGGGGGCGTGTTTAAACGTGGGGGCTTGGACAAGTCCTAACTTTTATAAAGAATCTCTTTGATTTTGAAACGTTACTCTTTGCAACTTCAGGGATCTTATCCATGCACTAACAGCTTGTAACACTCCAAAGAGAAAGAAAAATGTGAAATCTCATAATATGACCCCTTTAACAATTTCAAAGATTTGTTTAAGAGTTTTCTCTCATTACACCATTGAATAAAGTTGGGTTTAGATTTAAACCATTTTCACTTGTTAATAAAAAAAAACTTCTCAATAAAAAACATTGAGAGCTAATCAGAATCAATCCTGCTATAATGAGCTTGAGCGGCAGTTAAGGGTATACTTAGAACAGACAATATTGTTCACTGATATTGTTACCTTTATAGTAATCCTTCTTGGTGTTAACACAGCAATGCTGTCCAAATTGCGATAATGACTCTTATGAATCAGTTTCTTAATAAGTCAACCATAAAGATCATAAGGAATCTGTCCATAATTTTCAGATCCGTTACTGCGTTGAAGCCCATTCATACCAAGAACATTCAGTAAGGATAACAGTAACAATGACTACATGATTTGTCCACACCTACTGACATTTACATTCTTCTGCCACTTTAAATGCTCAGGGTTGTTAAAGTCGGGTGCATTCTGAGTAGATGTCATTGTTTTATTGCTAATCAGCTGAAAAAATAAATTAATTAATTAAAAAACACACACATATTCCGAAAATGATACCAGTGTGTAACTATCATTAAACCTTTGGTGTGGCCTTCTCTATTCTCACAAAATAAGAATGATTATAAGTTTTATATTTATAGTTTGATTTGACAGACCATTTGATTTGCTGATATACTCATTTCAAAGATTTTTTTTCAGGCAATACGCTTGCGATATATTTTGTTGCCACAACATCTTCAAACACTTACTGCAGCTCTGTCATCGTATACACACACTGCCAGTAAAGTGTTGACACACTTACTCATTCATCACGGTTTACAGCAACAGTAAATTCACCAAACCTTACACAAATGAATGTATTATAAACAAAAAAAAATTCAGAGCAATACACTCCACCCGTTTTTTTGTGCCCTGGTTTGAAACTTAAACAATCTGGTCACCCTATCTAAACTGCATACCAGTTCAGTGAGTCAGGTAGTCTTTTCACTGACTGCACTGCTCGTGAAAAATGCTCGTGAACTTCGCATGGTCACGAGCAGGCCTACAGGAGCCATCTGCTGCCACTCCATAAAATATCTCCACTCCCTTTCTGCAGACCTTTTATTTCCACCCAAATTGACTACATTACAGTAGTCTCTACTCTCTAATACATCTCTCCATCCGCCAAAGGAACATATGACCATCAAATGTAAGCAAAAACATCATTAAAGGTAAGAAAAAGCTCTAATGGAAGAAAAACAGACTAAACAAAGTGTTCAGATAAATATACACCACTTACGTTGGCTCCTGGGAGACAATGGTCACAAATACTGGTCCACATTAAGCCACTTTATGCAAAAAACTAACCTCGGCCTCAAAGGCCAAATCTACACTATTGGTTGGGAATATGTCAAGACTTACTTGGCCTTGGTTAAGTGGGCTGGACAGATGTTTGCTATTGCTGTGTATGATGCTGCTGAAAGACTTTGTCATTTGCTGGGTTAGTGGTCTGTGTTTGGCCTGCAGTTTCATGTTTACAGTCCAGGGTGATTGGTTCTGTTGTCTGGACCTGTAGGAACCGTTCTCCTCCGAGCATCCATCAACACGCATGCCAAACGCCAGAGAGAAAGAAGAAAAAGAATGAGCATACACATGCACAGCAGGCAACGCCACAAACCGCTTTGCCAAAAGGTCCATTTTATTGATAAACAATTACAAAATCCATAAACTATGATAAATGACTGAGGTTTTGTGTAAAGTTGGAAAGCAAATGGCGAGGATCTAAATGCATCTTGCTTTAAAATAAATACTAAAGCTGGGCTTAGGAGCGGAGGCACCTGTATTCTTTCATCTCTGAGTCTGCACAGAACCATGACCAACCTGCCATCTTGACTTTCATAGCAAATCATTGAATTCTATGTATTTAGGTGTAGGTTATGCTGTTGGGAAGGGTTTTGGTGGGCCACTAACATCAGCTACTCTCAGTTGTCTGGTTTAGATGCAATATCAGTTACTGCAGACACATTATTTTTTAGGTCGGTTTGCAAAAGCATTAAAAAAGTTAAGTAGTACTGGAGGGCAGCATTTACTCATTTTTAATTTGGCTCCTGTCATTAGCTAATGTGCTGTATCCTAGACATTTTTTGGGGGGAAAAGTTAAAAAGATAAAAATGTACATGATTTCCCTGTTCACAAGTATTAGGTGTGACGAGTCAGCTGCCTCCGCTGGCTATCATTGCCACCCCGTCCATTATTCGCCACCCGTTACCAGGCTCCCGACAGGAGTGGGTGTGCGAGAGAGGAGGGGCGCAGGAACATGCAGGTCTGGTGGTGCCTGATGGGGCACACCTGAGATGAATGAAGCCTCATCACTAATTTAATTCCCTTGGAGTTGCCGTGAGGGCCAAGTAGGATGAAGCCGCCTCTCGCAGCCCGGATCTGAGAGGAGAGTGTGCTGCCACCAGAATCTGCCCCTTACCTCAACCCTTCCCCCTCGAACACTGCCTGACCTTCAATACCCCTGCAACATGATGAGGACACCAGTTCCCCTCTCCCACTGTGTCTGTCGTAAGCTCCTCCCGTGACAGAGGTCTAAAGATTTAAGCATGGCTTAATTTGATCAAAAGTGGCAGGTTATTTTTTTATATACGTCTTCATTATTTCTAATTAATGCTGTTCTTTCAAGCTTTCGAATGCTTTTTGAGCATCCTATCGACATATTAGAGCGATTACTGAAGGATCATGTGACACTGAAGACTAAAGCCTGCTGAACATTCAGCTATGATAAAATCTAATTGTTTAATACATTTACATATAAAAAGTTATTTTAAATGTTAATACTGCATAATTTAAATGATTTACTGATGATTTAAATGATAAGTGCATATTTATGCCTTATCCTGCATGACTCTATTTTAGATCCCTTAATCCATAACTTACTTAGTCATTTTTTTTTTTTACTGAGCTACAAATATTTTTGACCTATAACACTTATCCCCAGTTTTACAGACAAGGCTTAAGCTAGTCCCAGACTAAATTGCATGTTTGAGCTGTCTCAGATGAAAATATCTTGCTCTGACATATCTTAAAACATGTCAGTGGCATTGTTCTGTGTTAAGATGCACACCTGTAATATTTTCCTGTAAGGCATGTTTGTAAAAGTTGCTTAAATATCTTAATTAAACTAATGCCTCGTCCTGGCTTAAGATAAGCCCCGTTTGTGAAACCGGGCCTCAGAGTTATTTCCCACAGTATTAAACCTGACCAGGTATGATTACCTAAATAAAGCTCTAATAACTATGTTTTTTAAAGCAAGAAATTATATCTCAAGAAACTAATTCCCAAGTAACAATAGTACAGTCAGCAAAAGACAATGACTACTACAAGGTTGAAGGTTTAGTGAAAATGGTATTTCTAATCATCTGCCCCACAATTGCTCTCCGCGATTCATGATTTTTCAATTTTTCAATTTTCTTTTTTAAAAGGGTAGATAATTCCCTGTTCACTGAGCAACTTTGCATGCGCATATATACAAATCCAAGACAGCAAAAGGAGTTTGTTCTTCATCACATTTAAACATGATGAACATATGAGGAAATGGCAGAGATCTATGAAGGCGAGACGAACAGCACTTCACTGACAGAAAAATATTAAGACAAATGACTAAATAAACATTATAAAACACATTCACACAATTCTGAAATTCACCCCAGAAACTAATGGAACAAGTGAGTACGGTCTTAGCTTGTGTTTTCATCGGCAAAACTGAAAGTGCGGTGCGAATGATGAGAGATCCGACTCCTTGAGCATTTAATCATGGGTTAACGGGAAATATTTTCTTCATTTATCATTTATGTCTGAGGAAAATAAAGGTGCGTCTTTGCGGTGAAGGGGGAGTGTGCTCTCTCCTGAAAACATCCAACCACTGACAGATGAGCATGCCGTGATTCACATTTCTCTGATCTTGTCAAGCTGTTGATGTGAAACTTTAGACAGCCCGATGGTGTTTTAACGTAATCACCACACTTAGAGAAGTGTAAGTGGGCCCCTCCTCCGCCACCATCCTTCAGTCCAAATCTCTCCATCCGTCTCTCTCCTGGGAGGTCGTCTCTACTCCTCTTTCTCGGCTGCCTCCCTCCACTCTCTCGTCACCTCATCCATCTCTCTCAGGTAAGCCGATCGCACGCTGCCCTGCTCATCTCTCCAGAGCAAGGGGAGATGAGGAGAAAAGGATGAAGGTATACGTTCTTTCTTTTTATATTCGTCTTGGAGGCCTCAGAAAGCAAGGCTTTCTTAAATCTCCCTTTCAACGCTGTGAGGATTTACAATGAGACATACACAGATATTAAAGGGAAAGAAGAGAAAACAGAGATAAACATCTCTCCAACTCTTCCCATAACACCCATCAAATTAATGCTCTGGACCAGAACAATACTGGCAGACTTATTAAATTAAACACAATCAGCACTCAAACACAACAACACAGTATACAAGCACAAAAAACAATGCTGTCTGACCCTTAAAAGACACTACACTGTGTACATAGTGATAGATAAACAACTAACTAAGACTGAGTGGACATTGCTATAGAAACGGTCTGAGAACAACATGGCGGCTTCAGGAGGAATTGTTGTGTCCAGTTACACTACTGCGATCAAAGCAAAATCCAAACAGCTGCTCTTTCTGACAGAATGCACAAAATACACAATCCGGGGGTGCTTTTACCACAAAAATGACACTGATAAACAACACATCTGATCATTTACCGGATGAAAATGTCCCCATCCAATTAGGGGAACAGTATGTGTCTGTCTGCCAGAGTACGATAGGCTTTGTCTGCCTCAATTACAAAACTTATACACATTATAATATAATAGTTAATCTTTACTTGTTAAGTTTTTCGTTTGTCTATTCCAAGACCTATTTCCTATTCGTTAATAGCATTCCTATTTGTTAAATGCTATTTTTTTTTTAAGTTTACTCTGCAGTTATGCTAATATGGCAATACTGAAGAGTTATTAAAAATAAATAAATAGGTCACACACAGTAAACTATGACTTTTGCCTCAAACTCCTAATTTGCTGCTTATTCATAGTTAGTAAGGTAGTTGTTATGTTAAGGTATTGGGGATGTAGAATATAAATAAAGCATTATTATGTGGTTTATAAGTACAAACAAACAGCCAAAATTCTAGAAATATGCAAGCTAATTATAAGCAGCTAGTTCATAGTAAGTTTTGGTCCCTAAAATATAGTGTTACCAAAAAATACTCTACTGTTTAAAAGATTGGAGTCCATACAATTTTTTCAATAAGGAAGAATTACATTTATCGACAGTGCAAACATGTTAAAAAAGACTTGTAATTAAAATAAATTCAGTTTTTTTGAGCTGTCTTTATAATCCAAAAGAATATTATGTATACATACTGTAATATAGATTGTATTTTTATCCTGAGATTAAAATGAGATGTTATGAGACCCTGAAAATGGAGTAATGACGCTGATTCAGCTTTGCCATCAAAGGAATTAGTTACTTTTTAAAATATAAATATATCAAAAAGGTAACGGGTATTTTAAATTGCACTACCACCTTGCAACCAAGGATGTACCACATCTAACCCAGCAATCACATATACTAAAAAAGACAAGCTCTTCCATTGTAAACAGTGTCAGCAGCTCCAGATCGGCAAAAAGTGAAAACATATTTTGACATTGAAAGCTTTTGTGTGTACAGCACTTTCCATACTGTTTAAATGAATTCTTTACAAAAAAAGCAAGCTCTTCTCATCCACTGCTTATGTCTGTACCATAAAGACCACAAACACAGCAATAAAGCCTTTGAAGAATTCATGTTTTACATCCACGGAATTGCAACATGAATGAACAAGATTACTACTGTTATTGTCAATACTCTGTTTCCAGAGTTTTTGTTTTTCTAAACTGGTTTCATTACACCATGAGAAGGTTATTCCCAGAGGATACAGTGATTCTCAGTAATTGATGGTTTCTCAAACTATGGGAAAGGATGCCCTCAGCTGGTGGTTGGAAAGGACAAGTGCTTCTCCCTGGAGCAATGCGGCCCACAGTGTTCTTACATCAACACCATCAGTTTAGTTTTACAGCTTTCCACAAAACCAAAAAAAGAGGCAAAGCTGGGGTGAACCGCTCAACTATAGATTTTGTGTAGACATGTGATTGATGATAATGAAATGAAATGGCAGGGAGTAGATTTATAGCACTGTTAGATGTTATACCATTGTAAATGCACCACTACGTAGTTGAGCTTGACTAACAGGGTGCAGGGGACTCCACGCATCCAGCTTTCTCTATGCATAAATAACTGCTGGCAGCCTGATTTCCTCTATAGATATTTGGGAATTCCAAAGGATTGAAGGTGAAGTATGTGCCGAAATCCCACTCAGCTTCATGTGAAAATAACTTCTGTGGAAACTTTGATCTCGTCATGTGAAAGCGGTGAGAACACCGAAGCTACTGTTGCCAAGACATACAGCGTGTTCGGAGCGAGTGCGGTCAGTGTGGAGCATGGCACTCTGGGCCAACTACCATTGGTCATATACCACCTGTAGGACGTGTTCCTCACGCTTTCGGCCACGACACTGGGAGCGCTTCCCATCCCAACATTCCTCCGGTTGATGCCAGGCTCTCTCGGGATCTATTACATGCTACATTAACGTGCTCATTCACACGGCACCAGCCACAAGCCTCCACTGAGCCACTGATGCAGGGGAACGCATTAAAAAGAGATACTCATTAAAGAAGCATTACCCCCACAACCAGAAGCCTGAAATACCATTGAGAGGGAGAAAGGGGGAAAAACGCAAAAGAAAAATGGAGAGAAAGAGTGGGATTGAAAGAGAACGAAACATCTTGGACGGCATGTGCTGCACGCTTCTGTCTGGTGGATACCAGGCGCTGGAGCTCATCCAGACAGCAGATTTATTAAGATGGTGTAATTGTTTAGGTAAGGGGTGGCGATTCGTCCTGCATTTGGCACTCAGATGAGCTAGTTTGGTGTAAATGGTTGGCTTAGCTCAATTCCAAAAGCGTGTCTATAGTGCTTAAAGGCCGAAATGAGGGTTATGAAGATTTTACTTTTAGTTCAGTGGTTGGGTATTTGAAATAAACTGGCAACACTCAACAGAAAGTTCAACTGGAATCTGAATTAGAACAAAGTAATTCAAATTATTCAATCGCATCAATTCATCTATCCGTATATGGGTAGTTGACATAAAAATGTGTCCTATGGGGGGAAATCTTTTTACAAATAACATGAGAAAAATGTATCTTCATTCATAGAGTTACAAATAGCAAATTAAAAAAGAATATAAATTTTGTCGCTCTGCTTCAATGTTCAATGTATTTAATTCAATGTTATTTGCAGTTTCAGAGTAATTTCAGAGTGAAAATCTATCTATCCATCCATCTGACATTGTTTGTTAACAGCTCTCTGAAGCTATTGTTCCTTATGTTCATAATACTTCTCTTTAATAAAATTATGTGTGGTGTTGGTAATCTGTTGGCTGTGGTTGGAATCCCATTAACAACACTCCCATCTCGCCCTAGAAAAAATGAGCCATAACATTGAGAAAGTGTTTCTTTACATTTCAATTCACATTAGAACATTTATTCTGCATCCTGTTTACTCAATTCAAACTTAAAATTTAAAAGGCACTCACAATTCAATTCTGAATGGTGCACACCCCCCGGAGTGACTGTGAATTTCACTGAGAGCTTCTCATCTTCCACTTGACTCTGAACGACGTGTGAAACTCTGTGCCGAAGCCCCTGTTGAACCGGGGGACACTTCATATGCCCATCAGGGGCCACAGCTTTTGAAAACACAGCTGCCTAAGAGGACAGCCACATGTGGCGTGGGTATGTGTGTGCGACTCTCCAGATTCCCGGGAGACGGGTTTCGGCTGCCACACACAGCCACAGACTGCTAGCTGCTTGTGCTGTTTGCTTGCTGATCACAAGGATTCCACCTACTGAGACTTCAGAGGATACAACTGACTCGTCTGCTGCTCCGGATCAGCAGATGTGAGGAGCATTTCTTTATTTGCTTACTTATTTTTATCCATTCAAAGGCTGGCATAGCGGGGGGTTCCAAGCAGGTGTCACTTGACCAGAATCACAAGAAAGGACTTTAATGCAATGATTTGTTGATCACATCATAAAAAAAGTGTTGAGATTACAGTAATGAGCTCACTGAAATATTATTTCAAGAGTTTAGGTTCACAAAAAGATTTGACATGTAGTTTTTAAATGTTTAAATATAAAAGTTCAATTAACAGATCTGTAATTTGTGTGCCACTAGCACACCAGCATATTTAACAAACAGATGGCTGAAATAAGCAGTGTATGGTTCAGCAAGCAAGATGTTCTGGGAACATGGCAAAGTACCCATTAAAACACACCTGTGCTAACTCATTAATTATGATCCACATTACTTGATGATCTTAGCTAACTGGCTGTCAGACTCAAAAATCACCCGTGAAAAATACATCCCCAGAGCTTCGATGCTGAAGTCAGGCTATTAGCCATTCGCACCAGGCGTAACTTCTAGGCTATCAATCAGGGATTTCATAAGAGAAAGGAGCACTTCAGTTAAGTTACATACTAGTTCAAGTTCACGTTCGCGAATGGCTGCAAGAAATCAGCGCACACTGAGGTCCATGCAGGAGCATGAGTCTCCAGGCAGATAATATCCACAAACACAGCGCTGACCCTGTTGACCTCTGTGCCCCATGCAACTTCCCTTTGGGAGCAGGAAGTCATTTTGTCCTAGTTCATTTACTCACCTGCTTCTGCTTCTGCTATGCGACGGCCACTTTTTTCCCATTGAAATAGCAAAGCCAACTCTTAAAACACAGAGTTTGTGTTTATTCAGCTTCCCTTCGTCGGAGTCGGCCCACATGAAGCTGGCGTGGCAGCAGGCCACATGGTGCCTGAGGCAGAGTGGCACTCTAAGAGGCCCACAGCTGCCAGAGCCCATACCAACCCCCCGAACACCCCCGGCTGCAACGGCAGAGAAAACAACAGTTCCATGGAGAGCAAGGATTAAGAAAACATACACAGAAGATCTTTGAAGTAGGGCGAGTGCTTGCCGATGGGCAGCTATAAGAAAAGAGAGGGAAATTTTGGGGAGCTCAGTGTGGAAAAGAAGAAAAACACAAAAGACAGTGATGAGTCGAAAAAGTTACGTGCTCACCGCATGTGGCCCCCAGACGCGTTGCCGTCAAATTCAAAAACTCCGCTCTTCGCTTTAATCAACTCAGCTGAATCAGGAGCCGTCATCACATTCTCCGAAACTCACAACAGAGACATTTTCCTCTTTGACTCGCTAACAAAATGTGGAGACCATTCTCTTTTGCAGCAAAAAAAAATTTTTGTATCCACAATTTATTTTATGTTCATAGAAAAAGGAAAGACGTACATATTTAAAATAGCAAAAAAGTAAGTAAACATTCTCGAAGTAGTGTAAAAATGAACAACCAAGTTAATTTCCAAGTTTATAAGAGAAATTAACAATTTTAACATGAAAATTCATAAAAATACTACTTATTACGAAAAACGTACAGTCGTTTCAACTGGAATACGCGTTATAGTTTCCCTATATGAATGTGAAATATATGACAAGTTCTCTTGCTTTGTGAAGGTTGTGGGCTTGGTATGTGTAATGAGCTCTATTAGAGATGATGGATGTGTTGTTTTCTCAGTGTGTTCGTATTTTCCTCACTCAGATCGGTCGTTTTAATTGCCTGCAGTGTGTTGTGCGCAGGGAAATGAACGGAAATATCTGGATGTGGCTGGTTCTGCGTAGATGTCGTGGCAACCAGCTGTTTCCAGTTGATCATAATTTGTTCAGCGTTTTGAGTAAGGCCCTGCAAGTTCACCATCCACCAAAATATTTGTTGACTTTGTTTTCAGAGTAAATATAACTTCTTGTAAAGAAGACTATTTTGTTTTTGGAAGCCTCTTATTCATGTGCCTGCTGCTGATGTCCACATGTGTTTGCAGAGTTCGTTTCCCTCTGTAGTTTTAATTGTTCTCAGTTGTGAAATGGTGAACAGGTGGAATAAATGCTTTACATAAACACCAGCTCATTTTAGTTTGACTTATGGAAGAAAAGATGGTTTGAGACTGTCAGGCTCCCTAAGAGCCCTAACCAAAATACATCAGAGTGCACTCCTACATAAACATACTCTCTCTTCCATCCCAATCTGGCGCTCTCATTTTCTATCCATCCATCCATCCTATTATCTATTCATCTATCCGTCTATCTATCTATCAATCAATGAACTAATAATGATAATAACTTAATAACTTTAAAATTAGCGAATAGGATGGTCAATTTGAATTCGATTGTAGGAAAGAATCAAAACCAATGCATTTTTTTTTAACTAGGTTTATATGCTTAAAAGGGATGATAGGTAAACATTTTTAAATTACAAGTGAATTCCTCTTCCTTTCAGACCAATTTCCAATTAAAACTCATTTATGAAAAGGGAGTCAGTTGTTTAATTCTGAACGACCTTGTCATATCTATTGCTTCAGAGATGAGAAAAAAACAATGCATGGCCATGCATATTAAAAAATGGCGATGAGCTTCTCTGCTGAGGGAAGGGGGTTTCCAAAATCCTTCAACAATGCCTTCAAGCAGCAAGCAATCATTACTTTTATTTATTTAGGGGTTTATTCTGAAGAGCATTGTTCAGATATGATGACCTTGAACAGGCGCTTGTGACTGAATGATTTACCTCAGTCTTGAGAACAGTTTACACCAACATGATGTGAGAAGAGTGGCCAATGAAAGACAAAAACTGCCATGGCGTTCCAAACGCAATTCTTAACATCTAAAGTTCCAGCTAAGATTAGCAATGTTTTTGCTAGCGTCTGAGCATGAGTTTAACGCCTGCTGCTTCTAATTAAGGATCATGTTCCCACTTGGAATAGTGAAAAGGACAGACCAGAATCTGGAGTAAACCAGTATGCACGCATGATCAGAAGAATGAGTTTGACATGGGCACCAAACCATGAGACAGTGGCTCATCAAACGCTAACATTCACATTACAAACTAATACATGCCTTCCAAACCACAGGGCGGCTGAGCTTGACCTGAAGAATGGACGCTTTCTCTGAACTAGAAATTTAGTATTACATCACTCACCAAGGATCCTCTGCAGTGAATGGGTGCCGTCAAATTGAGTTTAAACAGCTGACTAAATAATCCAAGTTATTCAAACTACTCTAGTTGATCAACTAATGTCTTGTTAAGCAAAAACCTGCATGTTTGCAAGAAACAAATCTATCATTAAGAATTATTAATTACTTTAAACTGCCGCTTCTGGCCCATTATCCATTATAATGCCTCCTCCTGTTAGAATCATTCTGAACGGTTTTCTTTTATAAGTGGTGCTTGATCTGTGCATATTTCTCAACTGATTAAGACAAGATGTCTTCAGTAGAGAAATCATTAATATGGATAGAGGAAAGCTGAAATTTTATAATTGTTAAGAGCATCTCTGTGGATTTAATTTATTGTAAACATGCAGCTTCTCGCTTCAAAAGACATTAATGATGGACTGGAGTATGAATTACTTTTTGTGATGTTTTATCAGCTTTTTGGACCTGATGGATCTGATGATGAGCAAGTTTCTCCAAATACGTTCCAATGAAGAAACAAACTCGTCTACATCTTAGACAGCATCTTACTGTAGATGTAAAATATCAGCAAATTTGGGTTATTGCAACTATTCTGTGTGCACAGATAAATCATTTATAACAAATTTGAACATTTTTATTTCATGGACTGATTTTGGAAGCACTGAAATAACACAACAAACATCTAGAGACAAACATAGCATAATAAATTACTTTTTTGATAAGTTTAACGCAAATATTTACATGCGCATGTATAAGCATAGTGAAATGTAATAAATCATATATATATTTTCAGTATTTCTGGATGTCCAGTTTGCCATATTTTACAGTAATCAAATGCAAACCTGCAGCTAAACAGGAGCTGTACATGTGGCTTCTGTCCCTCAGCTTTGCCTGGTAGGGGAGATACGTTTCCACAGAGCATCACTAAGGAGTGATGGTTTACTAGCTGAACTCTTACAGTTTTATAGGATCTCAGATGTGCCAAATGTGTTTCAGATGTGAGTCGGTCTTGATCGGAGTCCGTCACTGTCACTCTCTGTGTCTGGTTTACAGAGGAAGGCTGATTTTGTTCCGACAGACTTAGACCTTGAGTATTATTTTCACTTTTTGGAGACACTTTGATGGTGGTTGTCAATTGTGTCTTAAGACTACAGTACATACAACTGTCTAACTTGGCTTTATGCTTCCTGTCTGCAGTTTAGCAGAGATATAAATCCCATTTAGATCTGCTAAAGCCAAGGGCTTTCTCTGCTTTAGGTTGTCTTGCTTTTTTTTTGCATGGTTCCTATATAAATATAACCAACTTTTTAATATAAGCAAAAAAAATAAATGTACCTCTTACAGTCAGGATTGTTTTAACAGCTCGTTTGCTCATGCAAATATAACTTCTGCTTTTAAAAAGGCCAAAGTAATCTCTGACTACAAACATATAAAGTGTGAGATTCCACAGTGTCAGCTGCAAGTATTCCTAATTCCCTGGATTTAAAGGATCTTAGGAAGACCTCTTCCTCCAGCGCTCTCCAAACATCCACGGCGTTTAAATGAACTCAGAGGGCTCCATGAAAAATGTGTTGGTTCCTCTCATGAATCGTGAGGCCGAAATGAGCGGGAACAGTCTGGCTGGTGTAAACATGCTGAGGACAAGAGAGCTCATCAGCAGCGGTAGCAGCGCCGTTGTTTTAAATATCGTTGACGCATGTTATTACATGGCCAAGCTGTTGCAGCGGACGTCTTCTGAACAGTAGCCAGGCAACGTTATACTTCAACATCTCACTTTTCTTCTCATTCCCTCCATTTGAAAGTTTTGTTCTAAAAGAAATGCATGTTTAACCTTGAATTTTTCAGCAAAATGAAAATTTGTTGACATCAAGACTGGACTTTTTGTCACAATGGTACCATAAAGAACATTTAACATCTCTGCTTCACAAAAGGTTCTTTGTGGCAATTTTTTGTTCTTTGGATTCTAAAAAAAAAAGTAAGAAAGAGACGGTTCTTTAAAGAACATTTGACTGAATGGTTCTTTGGGGAACCAAAAATCAACCAAAAAAAGTCAAACCGTAGAATTTTTCTCTGTGCATGTTTTTTTTTCCCCTCACATACAGTAGAGAAAGTTCATTATACTGACCATTATACGACTGACAGACTACAACGGTTTGACTTAAAAATCTCAAAATTTGGATCTAGTGAAGAAAAAAGACACCTACACCTTAGGTGTACACATGAGGTAAGCTGATAAACTTCAAATTTAAACAAAACTTCAAACTTCAAGTTTTAAAAAAGTAAACTATCCCTTCAAGAGTGTCAGATCATCTCCACCCAGCTTAAGAAGTTACCTTCAGGTGTCTCATTTCCAAATCCTGTTTCTAGAGAGTTCAGTTAAAACTCTGTTTGAACACCAAAATATCAAGTGTTTCTAGTGTTTAATTAGCTGGTTCAGATGTGTTTGATTAGGCTTTGGAGCTGAACTTTGCAGGAAGGTAGATCTCCAGGAACAGGACTGGCCACCCCTGACCTACAGCATTATATTTCTTACATCCAGACCAAATGCCTCATGTCAAGCTGCTGCTCATGCAACACAAAAATGCCTCCCTTACACTTCTAGGCCTCCGCCGAAGAATCAGATAAGCAAATTTGTCTCAAACACAGAAACATGGTAAAGACGCGATTGAGCGTGCAATGTGGCAGTTTCCATGAACGCTCCTAACATGGGTTGGTTGAATGAGGGTTCAGCTGAAGTCAAGCTAGGTGGCAGAATTACAACACCTCAACATATGTCTAGCACTTTGTGTGTCGAGACGGAGGCAGCTGAAATATCACTCCATCTCTAACCGCCTGGAAGCAATTAAAATATTGCTATTTTTTAATTTTGCAATTACAGTGATTGTATTTTTCTAAAGCCGCAAAATTGCAATTACCTAGAACAACACCGCAACGGTCGCAGCAGAGTTATGTACTTTCTCCCCCACCTCTTCTGAAGCAGTCAAGCACATTGTTTCCTCGCTCGCTGCCAAGAAAATGAGGAACATTTGTGGACAGAAACATAATGCTATAGAAGTCCGAGCGGTAAAGCCAAGCGGAATATCCATCTTAACAGATTCATTTACCCACATGCGTTCCCCTTCACACTAGTGCTTTATGGAAATGAAAACAGCAACAATCACCCCTCTAGTCAGATGAGAAACTCGCCGGCGACAGAATCTCAATTCATTTACACACACCGGCTCACAGTGTACATAAACAACATCACTCTTTCTAATGTTCTTTCCACTTGGAGCTTGGTAAACCTTGTCTTTGGTGTGCTTGCTAAACTTGCTCCTTGGTTACATTTGATTTATGTCTCTTCAGGTCCAGAGTGACTAAGTCTATGATTTAAAGCATTTACAAGCGTCTAACTGTGTACTCACATCTGGGCAAGATCTTGTCATCTTTAAGATATTCTTTTTATTTAAACCAAATCTCACTCTCAATACATTACATTTTTTCAAACCTGGATCATGAACTCCAAATGGGTGAACTAACTGGAATCTGAATGATTACAATATACTTATCATATTGTTGTTAATTTTCACTTTTCAAAAAACATTGTCTGAAATAAAATGTCTCTTTTCAGTCTTTAAAGTAATTAATAATTTGCTGTCTTTAAGTAACATGACCTTTTTCCTGGGGTCACACTTAAAGGGCTGATCCTTGCTAGTATGTTTTTTTTTTACATCATGACATTCATTCTGCTTGATCAACTTTACCTAACTTAGTTTTAAAGAAAATTAAAAAATGAGAACAATGTACCATGAGAAAACATTTATATGACAACTAATGCATTTCCTCATTTAATATTTTTAATGGGTAATATATTACATCTATTTGAAAGCATTTACCATTTTATAATTGTATTTGTGTATAAATCATTATAATTTGCATTTACAAATAATGAATAAATACACGAATTATTAAAAAAAATATTTTTTAAATATATTTTAAAGTCTTTTTTTTTTTTTAAAGCAAATAAAAAATGGGAAAATACTCTACTATTGTAAAGTAGTGTTACATTTAAATACAATCCTAAATCTCTGAGCAAACCTACTGCTCAGTTTTCCTGAGAACAGATAGTTCATGTCAACAGTTAATGTATACTGAGCACTCCAGCTCACATTAATCCATCTAAACACACAGGACATTATTATGGTAGCCCCGGTTATGAACCAGATGGCCTCCGTCTGTCCCACACCTCTGGATGGATGACCAGCAGTCGAGATTTTCTCTCACACTTCAGACATCTCAGGTCTAATGGCTAGTGGTAGTTATTTGGTCTGAAGTGGATGCATTTAGCCTCAACGTGCTTTCACACACTCCCACAGACTCCCGCTCCTTACACCAACTTCTTATCAATTTTCCCGCCAGGCACTTCAAACGTTTTGTATATTTTTAGTGGAGCAAAGGAGTCGCCGCCTTCAGGTTCAAAGTTCAGGGTCAGACTGCTTTATTTATGTTTAGACAACATTCTTGTTATAACGTAATGAATTTGTCAGGCTACATCATGAGCTTTGCAGTGAACCACTCAAAGGGCCCAAAACAACTATATCACCTCTAGCAGTCTTACATAACCAGATTCATCGTTTTGGTTCCAAAACCCAAAAGGATCTTCGCTATTTTGGAAGAACCCACAGAATCTACGACTCACACCGCTGGCTACTCCCGTCAGGGGAAAGCCCAGAGCCTGGGGAATTGGCTCAGAGTATCAAGGTTAGAATGAGTCACCGTGTGAAGGAGGCGAACGAAGGGCCTCCCTGCTTGGCTGTCATGATGGGGAGATGGAAAAGAAGAATCTGAGAGCCGAGCCACGGCCTGTCAGATCCCGTATAGGAACGGTCGTGATGGGTTCACTCAGAGTGCCATGGCAGGATCATTTGCTTCAGCTTCACTTTTCTGTTCCTTTACCAGGCAAAAATAAAATGGTGTGATTCACACACAATGCCTTTGTTTTTCACAATGTCTCTAAAAACATGGTTACAAACTCCAATTCGAAAAATGTTGTAGTGTTGTTTGGGAGAAAAACATCTCAAAGGCTTATTTCTCATAAGACAAATCACTCATGGAAAAACTGAACTGAAAAACATAAACGCAACTGTTCAAAAGTTCATGATCGATTTTTGAAAGAAGTCTGCTATGCTCACCAAGTCTGCATTTATTTGATACAGTTAAACAGTAACCTTGTGAAATGTTACAATTTAAAGTAACAATTTCTATTTTACCTTACTTCTGTAACAGAAAGGCTGAATTTTCAGCAGCCATTAATCCAGTCTTCAGGGTAACATAATACTTCAGAAATAATATGCTGATTCGGTGCTTAAGTAACTTTTTTTATTTCCAGTGGTGTCCTCAGCCAAAAAATAAACAAGATGGTCTTTTTGTACTTGCTGGTAAAGAGCAGTTCTTTTACCTTTCAAAAAAACATTTCAAAACACTTATTATCCTGTTTACTACACCTGTCCTTTTGATAACATGTTTTTCATACGCTGCCATTTAATTAAGTTAACCTAATGATTAAAGTGTCTCGGACTCTGATTTGTGGATGAATCTCAGCCCCAAGAAGTAACAAGTGTTTGCTATTAGAAGAATAATTCCATGGATGCACAGACGTTCAAATCAAAGTACAAAAGAAAGCTACAATTAAATTTGAAAGGAGAACAGGGCCTGTTTAGAAGGACAGAACGAGCTCTGCTTGGTGAGAGGTCATATACTAAAGACCTGATTGCTCAAGATCTGAAAAAGAACCTTCCAAAGAGTAAAGAACAATCAGTGACTGACTTAATAAAGGAAAGTGAGATGCAACTTGTACGAGGCACTGCAGATGATGAACTTCACATGGGACAGATGGGTAGAGGTTGAGGACACTGTAAGCAGATGCTACGTGAATGCGGCTCCAGCTTTAAGAGTTGGAAAACCCTCACAAGCAACTCAAATAACTGAAGGCTTTCTGTACGCTGAAGACTGTCCAACTGGCAGAAGAAGAAAAGACAGAACAAATATGGAGGAAAAGAGAGCATGTGTGTTTGATACAGATGTGATTTGTTAGGTCTTGCCTTTGTCTACGTATTAATAGGAGGAAACGGACACGTTCATTAGGGTTCTGACCCTTGGAGGGTACGACCAGTCTTACTGTTTAGTTTTTGCTAGTGACACTTGTTTGAGGTAGTAACTCAAAGGCAAATGGCGTCAGTGTGAATGCACCTTGGTGTGGTCTGCAGCTGGTGACCTCCCAGTCTCCGCATCAGGGAGGCGGAAGAAATCAAACAACACGGCATCAGGCGCAACACAGCTGCCTGTGCAAGCATCTGTGTGTGTGTGTGTGTGTGTGTGTGGAAGAGAGAAAGAGTTTTCCATTTCATTATGACTTTATTTTTCATCAGAATCCCAACATCTGCTGTGTAATATGTAATGGAATTTTTTATCTGAAATAGAACCAAAAACATAAAGTTGAAAAAATTTGATTAGATATAAGATGTGCATTATTGAATTGAATTGTTTATTAATTATTACATTATTGAATTGAAGTGAGGGTGATTGTGAACTATAAAAGAAATAAAAATGGTGAAAGTAGTGTCTTATACTCAAAAAAATGCAGCCTTGATTGACATATACAGCAAAAACTGTAATACTATGAACAACCGCCATTTGAAAAAGGCTTTTAATATATTGTAAAATTAATAATTTCCTTGACGCAAAGTTGGATTTTAAGCAGCCATTACTGCAGTGTCATGTCATCCTTTAGAAATCATTCTAATATGCTGATTTTGTGCATAATAAATATTTCTTATTATTATCAACGCTGTGGCTGTGGTCATTGCTTAATAGTTTTGTGGAAACTGACACATTTCTTTATTCTTTCACTGATGAAGAGAAAGTTCAATGAACCGCATTTGTTTGAAATACAAATAGTTTATAACATTATAAATGTTTTGCTGTCACTTTTGATGAATTAAATGCAGCCTTTTTGAATGAAAAATAAACAAATATATAAAAACTTTACTGACTCCACATTTTTGAATGGGAGTGTACAATGCAATTTTCAAAAATATCTTGCTAAGGGATGAAATAAATAAATAAACAAACATCAATGTTTCTACCTCTGATTAACAACAGGCAACTGTGAAATAAAGTTTATCGGATAAATGAAGTATTACACAAATTATACAGGAAATTAAAAACTGTAAAAGTGACACATCACAATAAAATTTAAATGTAACAATTATCATCAGAAAAAAAAATACAAAAATAAAACTGGTAATTTTTACATTTTTAAAACACTTATCAAACAAATATTTTTTCAGATTGTGACATTTAACTCACAACAGGGCAAGCAATTGTAACAAGATTTTTCATAGTACAAGATATAATTACCTTTATATTTGTTCCGCTTGATGCAGACACAGGCTTTATACATAACTAACACCTTTCAATACTAAATCTAAAAAGAAATTATGTAAATAAATACCGTAAGTTATAAGGTAAAATATTTCGTCCCCATTATGTGGCCTTTTGCCTCAACTTATAATATTCACTCCTCTTTTTGTTCTCCCTCACTCCGTTATCGTTCATCAAACAAACTGCGACAACAAAAACTGGTGCACTCTCTCTGAACTGAGTCTCAATCAGAGAGCGGCTGAACCAAACATAAACTACGCCATCGCTGTCAAAGGTCAACTTTCAACCCCACATTACCATCTCAAAATGGCCGACCTCTGCCTGGCCTCTTTACCTTTAATCACAACCACAGGGAAAACCATTACAAGACTCTCGGATCCCAAATATCTCTAATATGTCTGTAATTGTGTGAAACCGCTCAAACAGACCGATGGGTTTGTGAAAGTATGGAATGCGGTGTATTTTCATCATTTGCTCAATTTTGCCTCCGACTCTTGCGGTCGTGCGAGCCTTAACAATCTCTCCTTCTTAAGTCTATTTTGGGATAGATTTGAAATGGAGGGCCATATATCAGTGTGAGGTAGCAATGCTTATTTGGCAGTGACTCTCGCTGTCTGTGTACGGTGTTTAGCCCCCCTGCAGGACCCTACGACTCCTAAACATATTTCAAAGGGATTTACAGACTCGATAACAACCCTCTGTCATGTTACACTGAAAACCAAATACCAAAAGTGACTCAAAGGCTCGCGAATACTGTTGTTTTAACGGTGCATTCCACCTCTGTGTTTTCAGAACAAACATCTTTACAGGTTCTCAAGCTATTTAGGCGGGGGGAAAAGGAAAACACATTATACGCTTTCAGCCGGGTTTGTTCGAATGCCATTTTGTTGAGTTGAATTACCAAGTTCACAGAAAATCTGAGTGCTTCAGAAGGACTTTCCAGAACTTTGGCCCCCACCAAAAGCAAACAATCCAAATTGATCCCGTTGTTCCTTAAACAAGTGTGATTTATCATTTTAAATGTTTCCATTTTTCGAGCAGGTTGCCCTTGTGGATGCCTCGGTCGCCTTGGCCACGGCAGTGATGACATGTCACATCTTTGCTCATCACTCGAAGAAAAGCAATAGCTCCGGAAATGCAGGAAGGAAACATTGAGTGTGTGTGAGATGTCTTAGCTGTAAAACTCCTCTGCAGTGGGCCAGAAGGACCATCTGCGTCAGATCAAAGCCAGATCCTGTGTGTTCTTCTCCATGTTTCCCTAAACCTGGCACACACACACACAGAGATGCATGTTTGCAGGGACACCGGAAAAGAGGATAAAGCAGAAGAAGACTGGAGTGGTAAACTATGCCTGCGGTCGGAGGTTTACGAGAGAGAATCGGTAAGCAGGTGTGTGCTTCAACCAGTGGATGGATGGTCTGTGTTTCGACCGTTTACAGCACACTTTCACAAGCGAGACGGCTTTGATTAAGACGGGCTGCACGCTCCACCAAACAGAGCTGTGTAATGTCCGGCTTTATCAAACAAAGAGCTTCCTCACTATTCTGTATTTGGACATCTCTATCAGTAAGCAGAGCACTCACTAACCAAAAAACAGAAAGTAGGTGAAAGTTAAGAAAGGAAGGCTGCTGTAATCACACAAAGCTATTTAAAAGAGTGATATCTTTTAAATGAACTATATAAATATCACATCAAATATTGAAAGCAGCGTTGATCTGACATAAAAATTAATGAGGAAATCAATTTGAATAACTGAATTAAAAAGAATAATAATTAAAAAAGAAAAACACTGCACTTTAAGGGTTGAAAAGATTTAGAAAAGTAGCATTTAGACCCAAAACTACAAAATGGTGATGCCAAATGCCTTAGGAATACAAATCAAATTATATATATTTTTAAAAGGTTTATAATAAACAAGAATCATCCAAAAATACCAATTCACTGCTACTCATGAATCACTTGAACTAATTTTCCCTATTAATTTCTTCCTTAGGAATGTTATCTTCAACAAAGAGTTAAGTCATGAACAAATCTGAGCTGAATCACAACATTACAAACTTTGATTTGAAGCAAAAGCAAAAAGATACCAGATGTCTTTTATGAAATAAACTACATGAAGCACTTTGACTGATCCATGAAGACACTTCAGTCTAGGGAACAATTCTCATGATTAGTTGTTAATTGGAATCCCTACTATTAACATATTGGCCGTACTTATTAGTACTCATAAAACAAATATTCTACACCTCTAATCTTAACACAATACCTAAATTGAACAACTAACTTACTAACTATTAATAAGCAACAAATTAAGAGTCAGAAGTTGTAGTTAATGGTTTCTTAAAGCTGTAGTCCATAACTTTTGGTGCTCTGGCAGTTAATAAACTGAATTGTGTGCATCTTGTAAAAGAACATTGCTGACAAAAATACATTTATGTTGATGGCTACTGAAAAATGTAGTCAAGTTTATAGGACAGCTTCTTTTAGTCACTGACTCACCACACATGCACAAAAACGTCTAGGTGATGCAGAAGCAGAAACCAAAAGAGGCTGTATAAACACGTTTTTTTTACTCACAACAGTGAGCGTTTCAGTTTAACTAACTTTCCACCACACCAGGCTGAGACAAACTATGGAAACTAAGATCTGCACTGATAATTTCAGGGTGGCAACCACAAGGGTGAGCAGATAAAGATCTATCCACTGCTTTTTAGAGTACATTTAACAGACTGCCGGGTGGGATTTCTTTTCATTGAGAAGAAGAAAGCATGAATCCATGACTAATCATAAAATTTCTCTAAACTGCAGCGGTAATAATGTGAAAGCTGGTTATGAGGAAACGGCAGACGCCAGAGCTGTTCATGGTACATTTTTATCCAGTTTAGATTAAAGGTACGGTTCACCAACCACCCACTGCAGGAATGATTGTGCAATATATGAGTTGTAGTTAATGGCTACAGGGAGAACCAACTGAAAAATGTCTTTGACGCTATCCCCTCTAGGGGGCAGTGATGTAATATCTCATTTAACTTTCTCTCGCTGTAGGGTCCTCTTGAAATCTTTTCCCCTTCATCTTTTAAATAAAGCCCAGACAAGCAAAACATTGATGCCACAGCTTAGTATTTTCATATCCCGTGATTTTGTCCAGCTGAGATGAGGAAAGAAAAGAATTAATTCAGTGTAATTTAATTCCTGGTTCATGATACTGTTTCTACATAGTCATTTCTATACGCAATCAGGACAGAGCAAAGCATGATGGGTAAATACTAATGTCAGTTCTCGGTCAGTCATTTTTTAGAATCTGAAGCCCTGTTCACACTACACGCAGCGACAAAGTGACGCAATCCCATTCATTTCAATGGAGAGCTGGCGATTTCTGGCAACACGAGCGACAGCGGCCGTGAGCGACCGTATATGGGCGTGTCCAACAAAGTTCAGAATCTCTCAACTTTATGCAAATGAATAGCGCCTTTCAGGAGCGACAGCCAATAGGAAACAAGACGATAGGGCTCATGTGCTCATTCTTCCTTTCAGCTCCAGCAGTGATGACGGCGTTTGCATTTTTGCCGTAGATAAACATACGCAATGGAAAAAAGTACTCTCTGTTTCTCATTCATTTTTGTTTGTATGTATGGACTCGGTGTATATTTATTTCATATTCAGTCATATGCCTCCAAAATGTTTGTATTTAGCGGCAAGAAACCTATTCGCTGTCAGCGTTACTACGAAACCAGAAATGGCCCACTAGCGACCTCATCGCCAACCTCTAGCGACATGCAGCGAGAGAAGTCTGCTGTTGTGAACTGAGCATGAGGTGGTAAGGCAGTGGTTCTCAAAGAGAGACAACAGTTTTCTTATTCAAATTCATCTTAGAATGTTGCATGAAGCAATATTTGTACCAAAAAGCTGAGAAAATCACATTTTTATGAGGTTTGTAAGAGAGAAAGAGAAAACATGAGCATAAAAGTCCACAGCTAACTCTACTTTTCTACCAGTTTGCCAAAACATCCCATTTTTACAGACTTTCATGATAGTGTGTAGTAACATTTTTTCCCATTATATTATAATTAAAGCATAATTGAAAACATTGAGCAAAACAGTAAAAACTTTGCAAGATATACTGTATATGCAGTTTCACTGACACTTTATTGATATAAAAAAAAAATATTTATTTTAAATACTGATACAGCACCTAATAAAATTGCTTGTTTCTTTTTCATTGTTAAATTTAACATTTGATACCAATTAGGAGGCCAAAGAATATAGTACAACTGGCTTAAAGCATTTAGCCAGTCAAACAGAATCCACCTCCATCATGCACGAACATAAATTCTCTCATGCCCAATAATCTACTTCCAACTATCCTTTCCGTTATAAAGCTACCAAGCTATGTGCTGAACAAGCCCTGCGGTTTTATTCTGTCTCTGTATGTCTCCGGTTGACCAACACATCAGTGTAACACCTGTACAACAGTTCTGAATAAACAGTCCCAAAATGGTTGTTTTAGACTTTGCACCATAAGAGCATGTACTTAATTCTTCGAAAAGTTTGGCAAGTAGAACGACACGGAACGTGAATGAGCATTTGTCAGGGTTAAATGCACAGGTCCGGCTCCAAAGCAAACAAATGCACAGCAAGGTGAATCTACTCACAGCATTATTGAGGAGGGGAAATATCCGTGTCTGCATATTTCACCTCAGAAATCCTCCGAGCCTGGGCGTCTACCCAAAAATCTCATAAAGACATGGCACAAACTAACTCTACACACAGGTTGGGCACTGACAAGACCATCCATCCATCATAAAAGCTTAAATCTGTTATTTAAAACATCCATTCTGAGTTATTGTGTAGTCATTCTTGACCAAATATTAAATGTGATGACTAATATCCATTTAAAAATAGTTTTCCGGAATACGGTAACTGAGCCCTTATATGCAAATACAATATAACCCAACGGAGTCCAATGGCATGGATTCGATCCGGGCTTTCCAAAGGAAAATCCTTTAATGAAATTCTGAGGTAAGCTGTACTGCACTACATCATACTGTCAATTACATAATTTAACCACAGAAACCACCACCAACATCGTATCTGCTCCATCCACAAGTCGTTTAACAAATACTGTTTTCTTTGAAAAAGTGACTCGATGGTCAGAAGTCAGGCATAAAAATAAATGGTGTGGTCACATGTAATCAATTAGATCTCATAAAAGGCAGTGATAGGTGCTCGGGGCCTGTCGAAGGCCATGGGGTTAAAAGAAGCAAAACCCAACAGGAAAACCCCAAATCTTGCGGCCTGCCAGCGGCAAGACAGGATTATGGAAGGTTTGGTTACTCTTTGGCTCGTCTTTCTCATTTCATCAACTAACCTTGTCAATTCTCCCTCTTCTACTTGATCTCACACTTTCCGTTGGAATTTCCATTTGCTAATCTGACACATTACTACTGAATTCCCCGGGCTTGACCGCCAGTACTTTTTTTTCCCGCCTCATCTTGAGCGAAACCGTCGCAGATGTAGTTTGTGCCACACTTTCAATCACTGGAATGCCAAGTAACTGAGCATATTGTATACGCTGCATGAATAAATATATACCGCTCGGTCGGAGCTGTTTTCTGTGTATTTGTAATGTTTCAGCTGCAGTTTTGTGAAACTGACATGGAGAGTGCTCTCTAAGGAGGTGGTCGCTCTTAAACAGGAAATGCTAGTGCATGGCAGCTGTATTTGACATGGATGAATCACAGAACTGTGTAGAGAGGAAAGGGGTTAGTTCTGTTTGTCCAGCTCTACTCGTTGTTATGAAATATTTCATTGCTGGTATAATAGTTGTGTATGTAGATTGACTTTATGTATACCTAACAGAAAACAGTAATGTAAAGTGCAGTATAATATTTTTTACTGTAAATGTTTTTAGGGGAAAAAAAGTCAACAAATCTTAAACAAAACCCAACAAAACAGTGTCTTTTGTTATATTCAGTGCAATTTGATGTCTACATAACTTTCGAGTTTCAATTATGAAAATAGGATGACTGCAATTGTACAGTGAGCATTAGTTACAGCAGCCAATTAGACGAACAGAAAGCATTCGCCAACATTAAAGCACTACAAACTAAATAAATAAAATAAAGGACATAGGACATTGATTTTAGAGTTTCAATTATTTTTATACTTTTACCTGTAAGAAAAAAATCCATGACTAAAATATAAAACAATCAGCAATGCAACATGACAAACCATGCAAAAATAAATACTATATTATTAACTCGGAATTATTACCTCAACATTATTACCTCACAAATTCTTTCTTCAATTAATTTTTTACCGAAATCAAAAGAGTGCTGAAGTTGTGTTTGACTGGAGATAAAGAGAGCTGGCCGGAAGTGTGGTAGATAAAATATGAAAGTAATTGTTTCAGTTACTGTATGAACAGTATACTTAGCACTAACTAAGTATTAGGAAATATCTGAGTGCTTAATGGCCAACTGACCCTTTACAGGGATTTTGATTGACAGATGATCAGACCAAGCATAACGCTGATTCTACAATTTTGCCCGACAAATTATCCAGACCGGATTAGATTCAATTTGGTGGATTTGAACTTGATAAATATTGTGTATTATGGTTGACACAGGATATACCTTCAGATGTTCATTCATGTTTATAACTGGTACTGAAAGTGCTACAGCGATCTGTCATGACACATTTTTGAGTTACAAAAATGTATTAATTGTTTGAATTTCTTCAATAGATGATACAATTTGAAAGCTTGCTCTGTCTTGTCTGTCTGCGCTTTGTCAGTTTTCTCTTTGTTCTGCGATGTGCCATGGCATTGCACTGTGAATGTTCATCTAAACTATCATTTAAAAATGCATCATTTTAATGTTATTCTGACTTTAATGTAATCTTAGTGCTAAAATGTTAAATCATAAAATACATCTGTGATTGTGTAACAAAAATTTTACCCAGCTTCCACAAGGAAAACTAGATCTTTCTGTCCACATCATCTACTGTGCAGTATCCCATCAATTATTTGTCTGTATTGTTTATGTTTGTCTGTCTTCTATGGGGGATGAAAGTGCCATGTCTTGTTAAACATGTGAAGTATGCATGTCATTTCTGCCGTGGCTGTACTGTACAGAAGTTTGGCTGACAGGCCTCCACGTGTCTTCTGTTTTTACTGAATGTTTAGTTTGGTTCATACACATCCTCGAAACATCTACTTCAATGTTTCCCGTCTCAAATATAATCCAGGTGCTGTGCCAGACCAGGAGAGCACAACAACCCTGCACTCATTCACCAACATTACCACCACTTCACAGACACACACACTCAGACATACAGCTGCAGATGGGGCAGGGGGTGGAGGCTCGAAGATAAAACATTTAGTGTTTATTATGAGAAGAGAGATGGAGAGCGGGAAAAGACGAGAGGGCAAGATAAAAGATGTGAGGACTGATGGCAGAAGAGAAAACACTCAGTTTGCAGTATTAAAACATATAGTGAATGAGCAAAGGTGAAAAAGATATAAATATACAGTAGTGACCCAAAGTCTGGAATCCATGAAAGTGCTTTTAATTTGTATTTTTCTCATTTCAAAACACATTTATTTGTAGGTATCATAAATAGATTATTTTAATACAAATTCACCACTTGAATATAGTCAAAAGGCAAAAATGTATTTAAAAACTATAATGTATTATATTACTAAAAGTGTACTCATAAATATTTAGGCTACACAGTAGTCAAAAGTTAAAAAAATAAATAAATAAATACTTTTCAGTAAGGATGCATTCAATTCATCAAATATGGCAGTAAGATTATAATGTTAGAAAATCATTTCAAATTGAGCTTTGCAATTATGAGTATAAATGACATTTTAAAATATATCAAACAGAAAACTTATTTTTAAATTACAATAATATTTCACAATATTTATTTGATAAAATAAATGCAGCCTTGATGAGCATAAGAGATGCCCTTAAACTTAAAAAATAATAAATAAATAAATAATTATTCAACATTTTCAACTGCCAGTGTATTTTAAAAGATAATTGAATATTTAAATGCATTAGCTACATGCTGTTTGTGCACAACCTGATGATCATGCAGCATGATTTGAGAAAGTTCACATGCTCATGGTCACTTTGTTTACAATTTTTCAAAACCAAAACTCAATCAAAATCAATTCAAACTCAAAATGTAAAACGTTTCAAAACTGTGTTTATTTTCAGGTCTAAATTAGATTTTTATTCCCAGATGTTCAATGTGGTCTCAGACTTTGGACCCCACTGTATATATATATATATATATATATATGTGTGTGTGTGTGTAAGAGAGACCAATGGAAAAAGAAAAGAAAAGAGCAAAAAGAAAGAAAGAAGCGAACAATCTGTGAAGTGTCTGTGGAGAGACAGATGGTGTAAAACAATGTCTTATTTCTGACCTCTGACTCCTAAGCCTCTGCTATACCCTATACTGACGTGAATCCCTTATTATAACACTCCTGTACTCAATTAAGCTTTTGACCTCAGCAGATCTGTGATCTTTCAACGTGCGCATGCATCTTTACACATGCTCGAACAATAATAAAAACTATAATTCATCTCACTCCATAACCAAATAGCAGAGTGATGACGTATGGGTTAATCTTGATCAGCAGGCCACTGAGCAAGTGCTTACAGAGGAAATAACGCTTTAAAGTTGATAGACCTTCTAACAACTGCCAGATTTCCAGACTTCAGTTAAACCCTCACTTTTATACTAAATCAAGGATGTACGATGCATTTTGCATCCTTTATGTCCACACTTTGGTTAAGCACAAAAGAAAGTTCTGGTTAACAGACTTTGACAACAAGATTTTACAGGTTAACAACATGTAGACCAAACCGGCATAGACCTAAACTCATTCTGGTCTTAGATAGTCGTCTCAGCGGAGTCGTTCGTTACCATGTTTTTCCCCCTATTCTCGTGCTTCTTTGTGCACATTCCCACAAATGTAGAGTTTGTCGCCCCTCTGTGGCCAAATACAACAATTACCGGCTAACAGAAGGTTTGCGTACAATGAACTGGCACAGCTTCTTGTTTTTAAACGTCTTTGATAAGGAGAGACCAGCTAGTCATATTTATTCTGATTGGCATAACGCAGAGAGTATAAATACAACATTTTTAAGCAAGGTCTGAAGATAAACATGCTAGATTTACCAACTAGTTGCAAGAAAGCATTTTGCATGTAGGGTTATAGGGGCATGAATGTTTCCCCTCTAACTTGCATAGCTGCTTGGATTGCTTACATCACTGTTTTGGCTGTTTTTAGCCTGCACAGTAGGGGATCATGGGATGGTGAGAATGTGGCTACATCATGCCTGCTTAAATCCATCTCTCTTTCTCTCGCTCATTCTTCAACACAAACAGTTAGAGTAAAGCACACCACACTCGTTACCTCAAGTGCTGTTGCCAGAGAGGGGATATAAACAGACAAAATAGGGACTGTTTGGACTGAAATAAGATGAGCGAAAATCAGATTCGGTGCTGCTACGTCAAGTTCCCAAGCGCTGCTCAGCTTGGATCATCTATTAAACCCACTAAAGCTGGAAAAATAGAGAGATGTTGATGTTGGAGAGCGAGGAAGAGAGCAGAGTGTGCAGGTGTAGCATTATGTCAGAAACACAGAAAAATGAGGGAAGCAGAAGCATGTGATTGAGATGAGATTCTTTTTCCCACAATTACTCATTCACACATTCTCAAAGTCAAACACACACACACACACTCCTTTTCCACATCTGACGTGCACACACACCAGAATCTCTTCTTCTTCTTTTTTTTGGTGTCAAATATGATCCTTCCACTATTGCAAGTTTCAAGAAATATAACTACCCTCCAAACATTTGGAAACACACTAGGATTTATAGCGAGGTTATGGACAATATCAGCATTAATCTTCAGAATTTTCTGATTTTAATTAAATCTAAAGTGCAATTCATATTTGAAAAATTCATTCTTGATTTAACAATAACGACAACGTTTACAAGTCATACACAACAGCTTTGGTGGCTTATTGTAGACCATTATTTATCGATTGTCAAAGTTAATACAAAACAGATCATTTAAAACATTTTTAGAAATGTATTAATATTGCATCTATTTTCCATATGTCCTGAATTCTTTCTAAAATCCTTTCATTTTTTCTCCTCAATGTTTTGCACTGCAAAGGATTAATGCAAATATTGTTCAAAATCAACCTTTGCCAAGCATCCACAAACCTTTAGAAGGCACCATAAGTTCATGTTGGGTATATCATCCCCAAACTTTTTTCAATGCCTAGTTACTGGAAATTTTCTCTCTAGACCATACTCTTGGTGACTTCTAGATCCACATACTGCTTCCCTGCTGGAAAATGGTTTAGAACAGTTGAGCTACTGTAGTTAAACAGACTTATGAAGATAACAGCATCTGATATACATGGTGCCACATTAGTCTCATTCGGCTGGTGTCCTACCTGAGGTGGTCTAGAACTATCTCTAGAATCAATGTAGTGTGAAGCACAGTGTCTTGACCTTTTCCTGTACATCTGAGTGAAATTATGAAATGAGTTCGAGCAGAAACACAATCTTATAAAACATAGACCACTAGAAGAACATTCCTCCCACTTCTTTAGTCCAGACCTCCCTGCTTTCAGGAAAAGCAGTGCAGTTCTGCATGGTCACCTGTATATATTCCATCTGCAGATATGATCATCTTCCAATGGTGTAAACACACATACACTGTAGGTAGTTGCTATGGCTTTTGACTCCCAAGGAAGCTGATGAGCTCCTGGCAGCATCTTCTCAGTACAGAAGCCAAGGGGCAATCAGCAGAGCAGACCATGAAACACAGAGCGGAGATTCCTGAGGCCCCCCACACACATTCACTGACACATGCGTCACAGGTTCATGAACTCACTTACTGGCTGGTATTGGATGAGGATTGTGTAGGGGTGCCAGAGTTAACATGTTCATTTCAGAGATTAAATAATTACAATACAGTAAAATACAATACAAAATTTATTTATAAAGCACATTTAAAATCAACCGGAGTTGACCAAAGAGCTGAACATAGTAAAATAAGAAAATCTCAGAAAAGCGAATAGCACAGCAAAATTATCACAAATAAAAAGAACAATAGAATCAAGTTCAAAGAGTATTAACAGCAAGAGAAAAGAGAAATGTCTTTATTGGAGACTTGAAGGCAGAGATAGAGGAGGCTAATCTAATGTGGAGCGGTAGTTTCGGACCAGCAGTTGCAAAAGCTCGGCCTCCTAATTTTTTAAGTCCAGATCTAGGCACAACAAGTAGACCAAGATCACTAGATCTTAAAGTTCTAGAAGGGGTGTATGGACGGAGCAAGTCTGTAAGATACTGAGGGGCATGATTAGTAAGGGCTTTATAAAAAATAAAAGAATTTTAAAATCAATTCTATATTTAATGGGTAACCAATGCAATGAAAATAAAATAGGAGTTAAATGTGTAATGCAACAACTTAACATATTTATTAAATATTATTTTACCTAAGGTTCATTATGCTTTCAAGCAATTTTATGGAACTTTTTTAGATTAGTAATTACTGTGATACTATACAAATGAATAAATCTGAACATGTTTACATTGAAAATGTTGATAACACTTTATTTTAGCAGTCCACATTCTACTAAGAGTAACTTTGCAACTACATGTCAGCTTGCAGAAATTAGAGTATTAGTATTAGTAGACTTCATATCTTAACATATAAAACATACTTGTAGTTGACATGTAGTTATCAAGTTACTTATAGTTAGTACAATGTTGGAATATCAAAATAAAAACAGAAATGTTTACAGTGGATATAAAAAAAATAAGTGAAAATGACTTGTATATTATTTTATTAATATAATATATAGAGTTATTAAGTTATTTAATTATTAGCAATAAATTTAGTTAATGATTATATTATCATATAATGAATTATATCATATTTTAAGAATTTGGCTTTAATTCAATCTGTTCTTGTTGTCATTTTAAGAAGCATGCTGCCTTATAGTAATCTCAAAATTTATATCACTGAGAAAAGAGTCAAAACCAAACCATACAATATAAGTTATTTATATTATATTGTTGTTGTCATACAATTTAACACCATGCAATAATATATTATATTATTATTACAGTATATTTAGGTGCACATATTCCAACATTTCAGAAGTAACAATATAATTTCACAATGTTAAGAACAAGCTTTTACTCCAGAACTAACTTGCTACACTCTTCTAAAGGTTGATTTTGTACAGCTGCATTTCACCAGTTCTATAAAGCATTCAACACCAGGACTACAGTCTCCAGTGGACATTAAAGACAACACAGGACGGAGTGCTAACAGGGTCACTGTTGATCCTCATCAGTACCGGGCTCATATCTGTCAAGCACCCCCTCTGGATCTAGAATCAGCTCCCAGTTGTCTATATGATTATGTTTGTCAGGACACAAACTGAAAAAACACTCATGCCAGACCAGCACTCTTCCCCCTGAGAAGTTAAATGGGAGCAAAAGAAGTGAGGAGAGGGTTAGCAAACCACCAAACACCATCATTAATCACAGCTCAGCTCCGGCCAGAGTCACTGACAGTCCATGACCACTTCAGTCAGCCAGCCCATTTGTTAACTCAGCTAAAGCTGGTTTTTATTAGCTACATGACAAACCAACTTCTAACTGTTTTACGTATTGGGGTTCTTGGTCCTGTGGGGGAACATTGGGCAGATCGTGGGAATCATGCAGATTTCAAGCTGGTTCTTTAAACGCTATGACTGTTCAGTTCAGTTGATCAAACCGATCATAATTTAGTTCTATACTGCAACGAAGGGAGAAAACACTACAAAGGTTTTCCACTAATTCTGATGAAGACCAGCTACACACTCTAAATATGATCTCAAAGGCCACTTGTGACTTGGATGGGACTTTAAAATCTTACACACTGTAAAAGAGTAAAGACGTTAGTGATTTTGGCTGATATATTAACTTCTATTGGCAGATGTTTACAATAAACTGTCAAGAGACGGTAAGAGTTTAGATGTATTATGACCTTTGACCTTCTAAAAATTTCTCAAAAGTTGGACCTGCTTTCCTACTGTTTACTTCAGACTAGTGGTTTTTAACATGACTGATGTCAAGATTGGGCAAAATTATGACTTTCCTAAAATATAAAAATGACCATGTTTCCTGTATAAATAACAATATAACAATACTCATTTACAGTAGGCAAGTGATATTATAAATGACGTTGCTCACAAAATGTAATAAAGGAGGTTTTTATGTTGTTTCTAAATCAAAGCCAAAGCAAATTACATTAAAATATCTTGCATAAAATCTGTTTTTTCTGTATCTTCTCCACACTATTAGAGTGTAGTGCTATTTTAGCATAATATTTATACTTAGCTAACTATTTAAACTAAATAGGGAAATTAAAAATATTAGAAATACAAATGCATTAAATGCAGTGCTTTAATTTTTTTAGTTTTTATTAAAATTTGTTTGTTTTAATGTTTTCAGACTTTTCACTAAATATTTATTTTATCTATTTTTGTGATCTTTATTTAACAAAAATAATTAATGATTAAGTGACTTAAATTGGTGATAAAATTATTTTTAAAGTTTTAGTTAACATTAACAAAACAAATACAACTTAAAAGAAACAATTTACTATAAATATTGTCCCACAGCAATTTTCTAACTTTGACAGACTTTACATTTTTCTACCAAACTCCTAGAACTCTGAAGCAGGCCCACATTTTAACCCCTGCTCTTAGAAATGATCTTGTACAGTAGACTTATTTCATGCTTTTAAGCACACAAATTGTGTTTTGTGTAGGATCATGGAAAATATTACAATGTCCTCACTGCTCTACCACAATAATCTTATCGAAATAAAACCAAAAGCCATTCTCAACCTCAATCTCAGGTCAACTTGTAGAGCAGCTTTCTCTCTCTGCATCCACTATAACCCCTCATTTCTGTGGCCTTAGTCACAAGTTAAATAAACGGCAGCTGCTGGCCGCACCACAGAGGGTGTTATGTAGCGGGAAACAGAATCAGGACTGATGACAGAAATCGGCCTCCATTTATGTGTAAGAGATTCCCAGGTGTGCCTCTGTGTGTAAGTGTGTGTTATAGTGTGTATGAAGTGAGAGATACCCCCACAGGATTATGGGCAATTACATCATTGCTTTAGGTCTGAGAGAGCAGTGAAGTGAGAACTCTCATTTTTAACAGAGAGTAAAGTGTTCACTCTAAGAAAGAGAATGTATTTTGCATGGACATTTAACACATTTAGATACACACACACACTCAATAAAAAAAGAAAACCAAAGGTTAGCAGGAATAAATGTTTGAACTACAAATATAATGTAGGTGTAACGTGTTGTGTTTCTTGGAGACGAAGGAGAGCACGGAGGCGAACGTAAAATATAAACAAAAGACTTTTAATAAAGAAAACAAAACGTGGAGCAGTATCCAATAATCCTTTACAAATAGCACGAGCAAGACACAGGTAACGTATTGGGGTTGACAGACAGGGAAGAACTGAAAACACAAGGCTTAAATAGGCTAATTACAAGACGAGACACACCTGAAGGGAATACATAATCAACTAAACTGGGTCAAGAAGCACATAGGGAGAAACAACACACGTGGAAAGCAAAAACAGACAAACATGACAAAGAACTAAACAAACCAAGGATGTTGTAAAGTAATTTTCTTGGGGAGGCTCCCCAGCATAACAGGCTCAGGTACAGGTGGGCGTTCTGGTTGAGCGAGTTTAAAGGGGTGCGCAGGCAGCGCGGCGGACACAGGAGGGCGCTCAGCCAGTGCAGCGGACACAGGAGGGCGCTCAGCCAGCGCAGTGGATACAGGAGGGCGCTCAGCCAGCGCAGCGGACACAGGAGGGCGCTCTGGAAAGCGCACGGGATTCACTGCAGACCCTGGTGGGCGCACGGGAGGCGCGGCAGATGCTGGAAGAAGGATGGATATTTTCTCTCGTCTTTGCCCCCTTGGATTACGTTCGCCGATCGCCTGACCGCTGCTTTGCCAGTTGGATTATTCTTGTCTCGACTCTGCCTGTTTTGACTCTGAGTTTTCCTGGTTAATAAAAGTCTGCATATGGATCTGCACGCCTAGCTGTATCTGTAACCAGTCAGCTGGAAGTGCCAGCACAGGCCACTGGATGACACTCCAGCGCCATGTATATTCATTGCATGTTTGTCTCTGTTATCCATGCCAGGACTCTTATTATAAACTCTTGTCTCCTCCCACCTTGTTTGTCGCCATGACTGCCTATTGATTCTCCACCCCACTCATCATGAATGTTGTTGTATAAAAGTACCGGTCTGTCGTTTCAGTTTCGCTCATCATTGTTGGATGTATTCCATGTTTACTCCCCTTGTGAGCCCTCTGTGTTTCTCTGTGTTTCCCTGTGTTTGCCCCGCTTGGATTTATCTTTTGCGACCCACGCTACGTATTCCGGATTATTCTTATGTCTCTGCCTTTGATGTTCACATTCGCTGTTGCCTCGATACGGACTGAATAACTACAGACCCGTGGTCTTGACTTCAGTTGCCATGAAGTCCTTCGAACGATTGGTGCTTTCCCACCTCAAAAGCATCACAGGTCTCCAACTAGACCCCCTGCAGTTCACCTACAGAGCAAATAGGTCAGTGGATGATGTAGTTAAACTTGGGGCTGCACTTCATCCTAAAACATCTTGACCAGCCAGGGACCTATGCCAGGATACTGTTTGTGGACTTCAACTCAACGTTTAACACTATCATACCAGAAATCCTCGCTGCCAAACTCTCTCAGCTCACTGTCTCTCCTGCTATATGTCAGTGGATCTCCAGCTTCCTGACAAACAGGAGCCAGCATGTGCGCCTTAGCAATACCACATCTGGATCAATGACAATTAGCACTGGTGCACCGCAGGGGTGCGTACTTTCCCCACTGCTGTTCTCCCTCTACACAAATGACTGCACCGCCATGGACCCAACTGTCAAACTCCTGAAGTTTGCAGATGAAACCACTGTCATTGGGCTCACCCGGGATGGTGATGAGTCTGCATACAGGGAGGTTGAAAGGCTGGTGCTCTGATGCAGTCAACACAACTTAGAGCTTAACACTCTAAAGACTGTGGAGATGGTGGTGGACTTTAGGAAGCAGTGCTGCCTCCCCTTAATATACGGATCCCTGCCTGCAAAAACTACCAGACCACAAGAACAGCTTCTTCCCCACTGCCATCTCCTTTCTAAACAGTAGTTGAGCCAGCCACCTCCATCAATATCATCATCATTCAATCTCATTACTACATGGACCCTGACCACCTCCACACTGAACTACACTTTACCTGCACTATTTTGTACTGTCTGTCCCGGCCCAGAGAACGATAGGGCTTTAACTCTTAGTATAATTTATGCCTGTATATAATGTTGATAATTGTCTATTTATATTATCTATTGTAAATTGTCTATTGTCTTGATATCGATGGGAATCCAGGATTTCTTTGACCTTGTATATAGTCCCTTTTTCGGTGATCATTGGAGGAGGGGGTTCTTCACTGCCAGGCTCTGTGGGAACAAGAGATTCATGGTGAGGTTTTAACAGTGATACATGGGTTGGGTGAATTTTTTATTGAGGAGGTAATTGAAGACGGTACGTGATTGGGTTGATCTGCTCCATGATGGTAAAGGGACCAACAAACCTGGGACTCTGCTTTTTACAGAGCAGGCATAGGCGAATGTCCTGTGTCGATAACCATACCTTTTGGCCGACTTGGTATGTAGGAACTTCAGAGCGATGGCGGTCAGCTGTAGATACCTGCCTACCTTTCCCGGAACCAGTAATCCACGTCTGATGGTTCTCCTATCCAAGGAAAGAGCAGGGGCTGGAATCCGGTGGTAGCTTGATGGAGAGAGTTTTGTGCATACTCAGCCCAGCCCAGGAACTGGTTCCAGGTGTCTTGGTGGCCAGTGCAGAAAGTACGGAGGAACCGCCCCACCTCCTGGATCTTTCGTTCTGTCTGTCCGTTGGTCTGGGGGTGGTAGCCGGAGGATAAGCTGACGGTCACACCTAGGAGACTGAAGAAGGCTTTCCACACTGAATTGAGGTCCTCTGTCTGAAACAATGTCTTCGGGTAAACCATACGAGTGAAACACATGATCGAACAGGAGTTTTGCCATGTTCCATGCTGTAGGTAGACCTTGGAGTGGAAGTAAACAACAGAATTTAGAAAATCTATCCACTATAACTACAATGCAGGTGTTACATTCTGATGGTGGTAAATCCGTTATGAAATTGACTCCTAGGTGTGACCAGGGGCTGTTAGGCACAGGAAGTGGATTGAGTTTTTCTGAAGGAAGATGACGTGGTGACTTTGCCATCGCATACCTCTGCACATCCTTCTCCATCCCAGGCCACCAAAACAGATCTTTTAGGAGTGAGAGGGTTCTGTTGGTCTCAGGATGTCCTGTGCCCAGTGAGGTATGTGAAAAATGGATTAAGGGAATACGTTCAGTTGGTGGAACAAATCGCAGATGAGGGGGACAGTCAGGCGGAGCTACAGGTGCTGGATTTGAGGCGACTGGAGGGGTCATCCACTGGATGGGGTCACAAATATCTTTTCTGGTAAGATGGGCTCAATGGGTTCTGGATTTTCTTCAGAGGAATGGATTTGATAGTGCATCGCCTCTGACATTCTTGGCTCCTAGTCTTTATGAAATCTGGAATCTGGGATAAAACAGGGCCCAACAGGCTTGTCGAGGGGTTAGACGTTTAGCTTTACGTAGGTATTGTAGGTTTTTGTGATCTATTAGTATGTTAGTATAATGGATGTATGCCATTACATCCCAGCCAGTGTCACCATTCTTCCAAGGCCAGCTTGATGGCCAACAGCTCTCTGTTTCCGATATCCTAATTATTCTCCGCCGGACTGAGTTTCTTGAAATAATAAGCACATAGACAAAGCTGTGGTTGCTTCCCCTGCTGCTGAGACAGTGCAGCTCCCCCACACTGGTGGTGGATGCATCCACTTCAACAATAAAGGGTAGTTGAGGGTCAGGATGGACGAGGATGGATGCGGATGTAATGGACTGTTTCAACTGTTGAAATGCATGAGTGATGCCGTTGGAGGATCTTACTGACCTGTTGACGATGTTCATGAATGATGTTGGAGTAGATTAAGATGTCATCGACGTAGATGCATAAAGTTTTGGAATATTGAATATTACGGATGCCCTAGGACCACGTCGATGGTGGAGCCTTCCAGAACCAAAAGCCAAATCACTGCCAAACTTGAAGACATTTTTACCAGCGCGTTATTTTACCTCTTTCTTGGAGAGTGGTTCACCGGTGACTGATTGAACATGGTAAGTTACGCTGGTGGGCTAGGAGATGTACATGAAATACAGTGCTCATGGAAGGACTTGAATATGATGATATTCGGGCAGAACAACAGATGGTCATTTGAATGAAGCGTCATTGAAGTCCCATTGAGTCATCATATGGCGCTAACATCAGTCGAATGTTTGGCTCAAGCCCTTGACGATACAGGTATGTAGTAAGTAGCGCCCTTTCATTCCATCCGCTAGATGCGGCTAAAGTGCGGAATCTCACTGAATATTCTTGAATGCTGAGCAAGCCTTGTCGAAAATAATAAAGATCCTCACCTGCTGATGTTTCCTGGAATTATTTGTAAACAACCTGCATTTTTGTTTTCCAGTGACACTATACACTGTTGCTGTATCTTTATGTGCATTATTCAAGAAACAAGAAACAGACAAAAGGCCCAAGGAGTTGCTTTTCCATTTGTCAAGGTAACAAAATTGCAATGAAAATGTATTTTTCTCTATATTAACAGTATATTGTCCATATTAATCATTAATGCATTCATTATTAAACCATTTAACAGAAGAGAAACAATGTGCTTTTTGTAAAGATTGTATGTGTGATTTATTTTCACTGAGACTAATTTTCTCGAGACAATATTCAACACTGTAACTTAAATGAAATATAAATAAGATATAAAGCTATTCAACTAGTTGATTGAATAGCAGAGTCAGTAAAATAGGGGAAAAAAAGACTCAGTAAGGTCACCACACAAATAGCTCTCTAGAGCCTCGCCCAGGCAAACTCTGGCTCTAGTCCAGTCTACCATACCTCCATTACTTTGAGTGATTTAAATAATTCACGGCAGGCAAGTGGAAGGTATCTTAAATGCAGCTTCCACATTCACCGTAATGCAGAGGCAAGTGTGGGAAGCACTGGCAAAACCAGGGAAACAGGTAAAGCCGCCTTTCAGCTGCAATTTCATGCTACTGTAGCTGATGGTAAGGTGCATACCTCAGAAGGCTCAGTCCCTGTAACGTATGAATGGCATGGAGTACCTTGGACGGTTGACACCTATGGGACGTGGGATGAACAGCTTGCCTTTCCTCTTATTTTGGGTCTGAATTTGACTCTGACACAGCCACAAAATAGAGGAAGAGGGGTTATTTCAGATATTCAAATAATTTTAAATATTTCAAATAATGTGGTGATGATGGTTGGAATATATTGCTTGGTGGGGACTCTTAGTAGGCCATTATTTTAAGGAAGGGGAGACTGGCGACCATTTTGGTTTTAGGGGGGTGATGGCACAGGGTCTGAGAGGGGCAAACAAAGGTGCTGTGAAATGCTTTTGCTCACGGATTATGTTTTATGTGAGTTTGTTCACTGAGAGTTTTATGTTTTGGACAAGCTTTAGTGATTTGATACAGATGTTTGCATTTACACTGTATTTTGATCACTCTGCTCTAGGCTCTTATGATGGTGAATCAACATTTGAAGCTGGAACCACAAGTTAAAGAGCGGTTTAAAATTGTGTTGATACCTACCAACACTCAGGACATGGATACCCTACAAAAGATAGTTGAACAACACAGTAAGAATAGAGTGTTTTTCTATTTACTTATACAGTAACTAGAAATCAATAGATGACCAAAACTTTTTTTTTTTCATGGAAAACATGCATACTTTTGAAGAATAATAACGTTTTCTTTACCTTATAATGCATGCAGTGGCCATGGGCTTTTTCAGTCTGTTATTCACATTAGGACATCTCATGGCTATAACATACATGCCAAAAGGAAAAGGGGAAAAAAGTGTGTTTTGTGTGTGTGCGTGAGTTTGTTTGTGTGAGTTTCAACAGAAAATTAATAAAATAAAATCTTATTTTGCTAAACACTGTGCTGTTATACTGTCTATGCAGATCTGAAAATTGAAATCTGTGAGATTACTGGTGAAAAAACCCTCTTTGTTCATCTTAATGAGATCAAGCCTGTTCTCTACCTGTCCACAAATCCACAAAATGTTAAAGAGGCTATCAAAGCAGGTGAGGCCTTAAGATCCCTTTTAAGACCCCCAATTCATTACAGATGTAATTACATATAGATTTTAAAAATATAAATACAATGTAAAAACATGCCAGCTAATATAAAGTGGGACCCTATTTTTGAACTTTCACTTTGTAAGAGCAATTACAAATGTATAACAGCATATACTGCAAATCCTGCTGTATTATGAAAGAATTTTCAGAACAAAGTTTACATTTCTACATCTTCTAAGCTAATTTAATAGTAAGGTAAATAAAGTAAATATAGAGTTAAAGTCATTACATAAATTCAGTGCTACAGTGAGAAACTGTCTATTATTTGAATGGAGGTATTTATAGTATAAAACAAAACAGAAATGTTTCTTCCATAAATGCTTAAATGAGCCATTGTTGTTCAGGATTTGGAGCAGCCACTATGTTCCAGAGAGATTACGATGAGCCCAACAGTAAAGATTTACGTGTGGCCTTTGATGGTGATGGAGTCTTGTTTTCAGATGAGTCAGAGAGAGTCACTAAAGAGAAGGATCTAGAGGCTTTCTTTCAAAATGAGACTAAAAAGGAGGACAAACCTTTGGAACTGGTAAGACTGTTGGTTTACAACCACTTGTCAGTAAAGCTGATTGTAAAATTGCTCAGTTGACTATATTTCATATTCACAAGACACAAATCATACAGATTTGTTATTTAAAGGAATATGTAAAAGGAAACTTATGAAAACTGAATACACACAATATGATATTAGGTCAAAAATAAACTGATGTGTCAACTAGAATAAAAAAAATTCTCTCTCAGAAACAAATAAATAAATGAAAAATCACATGTTTGTGTCATATTATATTGTAGGGTCCTCTAAGAGAATTTTTCAAAACATTGGTACTTCTCCAGGAGAAAGGAAAATGTCCGATCCGTACCTACTTGGTAAC
>JAUMHP010000063.1:12666207-12679093 GCA_032361065.1 Enteromius trimaculatus
TTAAGGTTTAAGGAGTTGTGAGCACTAGTCAATGAAAATAAAGGAATGTAAATAATAAAAATTTTGATAGTATTTCTCATTTCTCAAGTATATGTGTGGTACTGCTAATTATAAGCTGTTAAACATTCTGGGTGTTTTTTCACTGCTATTTGAAAAAGGAAATGCTTGGGGGAGCTTTCCTGGTCTAATAAATAAATATCATGCTGTACAAACGGCATTGTTCAGATTTTACCTACAGCTCAACCAGGTTCACGTAATTGAAAAATAGTCTGATGGTTGTTTTTGTGAGGCTCATTAGCAGAACAATTTTGGAATTAGAGCAATAGCCCGCTTTGCTTTCATAGTTCACTAACTGTCTAATTAACCGTTCTAGAAGTTGTTGCAGTACAATTCAACTACTTGCTTTCACAAAGAATGTACACACTCCTCTCACACTGCATTTCTCTCCCACTTCATCATGATTGCCTTGAATGTTTTCTCTTAGCATTAGCTGTCTTTGTGAGAATGGTAGCAGCTCTGATGGGCTCCTAATGCTTTTCCCACCTGTGTTTGCCATTAGGACTTTTTCAGGATCATTTAGAGTATGTTCCGATCAGCCAGAAAGCCCCTAAGGTATCCCAGCGTTTATCTGATAGCTCCCTGTGAAACGGGAGGTCTCGGAGAGCTTGGCTGTAGAAGCTGGAGACTGTTTATATTTGAAATAAAGAAAATTGGGGAAATTATGAAAGTTAATGGCTTTAATGATGCATTTAAATGCAGTGCCACATCAGCGACAGAATGCCAAGCTGCTAAACAAAGTGATGCTTTGATTACAATCACATTAAGTTGTTTCACCTCCTTATTTGTTTCTATTTTGTCCTGTTTTTCCTCCTCTTGAAGACAAAATATCAACTCCCAAAGGTATATAGAAATTCACGGCAAAGCCCTTGTATCTTATCTCGTGGTTTGGCATTAGGTAAAGCATTTCTCCGGTCGTGCTGCTTTGCTCACCTCAGCTCTGCTCCGAGTACAAACCTGCAGCCAGCATCCTTTCCCACCGTTTGTGCAAGACATCCCGTCCAACTTAAACACAGAACTTCTCTCTGGTTTATTATCCTGCGTGTTTGTTTTCTGTGATAGAGGGAAGGAAGGGAAATACAAATGCATGTTATTTCACAGTAAAGAGAGTTTCCAGCCTCGTAAGTGGTTGAGCAACTGCAAGCACTGCCAGGCTGATGGCACCAGAATGTCTAAGACGTTCAAAACAATTTGTATGTGAACTGAATATAGAAGTACGTTCATTACAACATAAACATACATTGCAGAACATACCCATGATTTGTTAACAAACAGTAGTGTCAATAACGGGCCATAATGCCCAGTTCTTCGACATAATGAATCAATTCTATTTTATGGAGCAGTTTTATTGCAAAATATACGTTAGCAGTTTGAAACAGAATCACGTAGCCATGTAAAAAATCATATTTCCTTTCGAAATTCGCCACAAAGTCGAGTAGTTTGTATCAGAACGTATTACTATCGGTCGTTTGACATTTTTATCGTAAACATTTGTTAAATATAAAATGCTTAGCTACTTACATCTATCATCATCTCACTATATCATCGTTCACAAGAAGTCAAACGAACATCCCACGCGACGCTTCAAGATAACGTAACGTTACGTTTGATTTGATTGGCCAATCGCTTTAACGTCAACAAATTCTGATAGAAAGCTGAAACAGGCAGAAGCAACTATTACAACTTTTTGTCCCAGTGCAAAGTTCAACATTTCTGAATATGTGTATATTGTCTTATGGATAAATAAATATGTGGATGACATGTTGGAAATATTTTAACATAACGTTTTATTTTTTACTTTTGTTATCCTGAAAAAGTTACTTGGTTCCTAAACATGTCATGCATTATCATTAATGTGTGTTTTAAAAATCAATGACAAAAATGCAGTAGAAGGCTGCTTAATACACAGAGAATAAGTGTTTGGCTAAAGGGCAACATGATAACAGAAGGCCTGTGACTGTGGTTATTCCCCACTTTCTCGGTCACCACCATACCTCAGATCAAACCTGTGACCTTTGTGTTTTCAGCCCAGCCTGAACCGTTCCTCCGAGTGACTGCATAAGAGCTTTCAAAGCTTGAGAGAAAACACTTTCTGTGGAACGAATACAAATCTGCTGGCACAGAAGCTGAGTGAGTAGTGAACAAAAACATCTTTTCAAATTATTTATTATTCTTTATTTTAGCAGGTAATTTGATTGATTGCTTGGTCTTCTGGAGCAGTGACCTGGCCATGGGTTCTGTGTGTACAGACGTATGGTAAAGTCTTTCCCCTGAGGTGGAGCCCTGTGTTTTGACACACTCTTCAAAACAGAAAGAGTTTTTCTCCGGGTTTAGAGAAATATTTTGGTATGTAGCAGTATAAGGAAAACATTTCAGCATTTTTCAGCATTATTCGATCACATTATTCACACATGGAAATGATTCCTGAGGTGTAAATCTCTTCATGGGAAATGTGTAGATTTCCTGAGGCCAAACTTAAACTGATAACTCAAGACATTTCACAGATTGCACTAGTAGTGCATTTTGGATGGTTTCCTGGGGCCTGAGCGTGGATTTATGCTGACCAGAATGGTAAATCCAAGAGATTCTTGACAAACAACAATGTAAGGTTCAAATGCTCCCTTTGGGAGTGAAGCTGAAATTACACAATGTTATTTAAACTGCAGCTCCTGAATAATGTCATCTATTTGACTTTTGCATGATATGTCGAGATTCACTGCTCTAATGGATATTTGTTGTCTTAAAAGATCATCTTAAAACACAGGAGCTAAATTATGATCTCTGATTCTGGCTTTGCTACTAAACTGACCTTAGAATCACTTAACTAGATTAAATAAAGTGGAAGTTACCACTGACTGTGTAAGTGATGTGAGTCAATGATGGATTCACAGCAGAAATTCAATCTAATAAAAAATGTAGCAAATCATGAATAATCGTGGATTATATATGACCACTGAGAGACCTTACTTTCTAAATGAATGCTTATTGGCATCCAAACCTCTCATCGGAGCAGCTGGGAGATCGTTATAATCCAGCATGGTACAGTAGAGATGGACTGTCACACAGACTTCTGAGAGCTGAGAGTGTGTGGGGAAAAAATCATGGATCCAAACATCATTTTACAGGAAACTCTTAATATCACTCTATCAAGTGCTCTAAAGTGAGGTCTGAGCCATTAATGTAAACTCTGGGGCTCCATTTTGTCATGATTTACAAATGCTGAACATTGCTGAAGACAGAAATGTGCACTCAAAAAAATTGATTTTAGTTATTTGCTCAGTTTACTTAAATTAAAAAAGCTAAAACAACACAAATCTTTAGTTTTTTACTAAGTTGGCATTTGAACTCAATTTTATTATGCTAAATTAAATCAAATTTGTAAAATGGTTTAGTTAACTTAAACCATTTGTGTTGGGCCTGCAACAATCATTTACTTTGAAACTGGGCAGTGGATTTCTAGTTCCCAGCATGTTTTACTGCATCAAAAAAAAAAAAAAAAAAAAAAGCCAAACAAACCAGTCCTTACAGCAACAGCAATGGTTGAATTAATATGAGTGAATTATTTTTTAGGGAACATTCACAGATGTCAAATGAAATTGGTTTAATTCAATTAGCATGAATTTTAGTCATCAGTATATTCACCTTACTTTAAGTTCAAATAAATGGAAATAGGTGTCATCATTTTATCAACAAGCTGTTCTTTTGAGTGGAAGGCAGAGAGTAAAAACATACAAAGCCTCCAAAACAAGCACAACTTTTTAAACAAGTTTTAAATCTCAGTCTGTGAATGGTTCGAGCAGTACATGAGAATGAAAGAATACATTTCGGATTCTCTATGTGGTTTTGGTTGAGTGCATGACCAAGATGTTTGTAGATAAGAAAAGCGATGTACTGGTCATATTGTAGGGAGCCTCAGGACTTTTCAGGGTGGCCCCGTTAACGCAAACCAAATTTATGCAACACAAATATACAAAAATTTGAAGGGAGAACGCTTTTGTTCAGTTATGGGTTCTGGGTAGACAAAATCCTGGGTAGACCAGGATTTCTCTTTGGGGTGGCCCAGAATTCCTACTGGTCAAAGGCACCTTGCTATTTAGTTTACCAAAAAATAAAATGAAATATACACATATTTAATTCTTTTTGGCATATTTAAAACATTTAGTTGTTAGCACAGCAAAAACAATGCAAGTGACAATTTTGATTCTCTAAATATAAAGTAATATTATTAAGTAATATTTGTTTCATAAATGTAATATAGTGAATGTTTTTCCAAATATCACAGCTGTGACTGGGCTGTGAGCTCAGGGCTGAACACATTATAACGTGATTTTTCCATCACGTAAATGGACTGCAGTTCTCTCCTCAGCTCTATGGCGTACTGAAACAAAACAAGGCCCTTAACATGTCACGTTCCTACCTCACTGCAAGAGTGGCTGTGGCATTTTGGGTCAAAATGGCAGATGACATGCTTCTGAAGGCATTCAGTGTAAATGCAGCGAAATGTACTCATCCTGCAAGTGGCGATGCAAACCACCTCTCAATAGGACATAAAACAGAGGCGCTTCAAACCAAGCAGGATCCTGGACATGGCCGCAGCTGCTGTGGGAATGAGCTCTGACATGGGATAATTACAGACGGTGATGAAAAGCCTAATGGAATACTGCCTATTGCAAAGATTTAAAGCACAACACAAAAAAGCAGACCTGAGAAGAATCCCCCCTGCCCTAGGAAAGAGAAAGAGCATGTTGTGACTTACTAAAATTCACAAATTTACATTTAAAAATAAATGTTTAAAATAATAATTTTTGTCACATTAAAACGGTCTTGGAAACTTTTTTATCATGCCTATATAATTTATTTTATTTTTTAATGACTTGTTTAGGCTATAGAATCTTATTTAGACTTAATAATTTAATGTAATCATAGTCTAATCACTTTAAAATCTAAAACTAGATTTGGTCTTCTAAAATCTCTCTCAGTTGTGTTGTCATTTCCACCACAGTGACAACTTATATACACACACGTTGGTATTTTGTGGTTTATGAGCACTCTCCACAGGCGTAATGGTTTTTACTGTACAAACCATATTTTCTATCGCCCTACACCAACCCTACACCTAAATCTACCTCTTAGAGGAAACTTTTTGCATTTTTGGAGATTTTCAAAAAAAATCACCATTTAGTATATTTAAGAATTAAGAATTTTGAATTAAGGGGACATAGGCAGTGTTCTCAGAAACCACCTTCAAATTGTAATACCTCTGTCATACCCATGTCATCTGTAAACCAAAAAAACATTTAATTTTATATTTTTATCCTCTTAGTTAAATTTACTAAGATTTTTCATATATTTACTCCCCATTGTGTATAAAAATTTGTGTGAAAATTTGAATTTGAACCAGTACATACACACACACACAATGGGTAAAAATATAGAAAGAACGAGAGAGGCCCATATGTAATTGCAATTATTGTCATATTTTACTTCAAAATTGCACCAACACAATGCAGAAGGTGCAGCCAACCCAAAAAAGCACATGATTCATGAATTATATATTTTTATCCAGGTAAGATTTGTGCATTCACAGTCATCAATGGAGCCAGGATTCCCCTTTTTGTGTTTGGAACCAAAGTTTGGAATCACAATATTGTAGTTTAGTATCTCAAAATAACTTCACGAAATAGATTCATAGACCAACAGGCTCCTCAGAAAACCACAAAGTCTGAAAAGAAGCAATATCTGAGAGCAGCTCAACGCGTGCGGCTTATCACACTGTGAGCTGCTGCGTCCTGCCAGACAGATTCCACGTTCCACTGAAATCATGAATTACACCATCAGAAAAGCCAGAGGTGGTCAGGGCTGCAGATTAGGAGCAAAATTGGTAGCAGGTTTGAGGAAACGCTCCCAAACACCAGCTGTGGGTGGTCCTGTGTTTCTCTGTCGACTTTCGCTGCACTACCTTGAATTCCTTGCATTGCAATGTGAACTGTTTAGTGTTCGAAACTGTCAGATATTGCATTAAAAAAAGCCCTTTTGTTGTTGTTTCAGCTTCTGTTGTCTTGGATGGAGCAGATCTCCATCATTCTGTAGAAAGATTCCCTGTCATCTGCCTCATTCACACCTTTTCTTACTTTTCTTTCTCTACTGACTCGTTTGGCCTTTCTCTCGTCCTATGATTAATGTCCCGGTTATTTATCTCTGTCTGTCATCATCTCTCTTAATGTGTCCTGGCTGTAAGCCAGATCCACCTCGAGCCGAATGAGAGAGTTAGAGACAGCCGAGCATGTTTGGATTGGCCCCATGTCCTCCTCTCGTCCACCATCTCTCTCCGAAGCACCCAGAAGATTCTCCCGTCTGAACTCCTCGACCTTTGGCCGTGTTCACGACAAATTACCCCTCTCTGCCGTTTCTCATGTCCTTATTGCAGCTCAGTGTTGGGTGGCCATTAATAAAAGAAAGGGGTTAAAGTGGACCTCTCGTTGAGTGATAGGAGCACTAAAGCTCAGATCAGCTCTGAGAGGAGTACTCCACAACCTACAGATGTAAGCGCACTTCCCCTCGCACAGATAGATGCACACAAAGAGAAATCAAACACGTGACTGTCCAGTTGAGGAAAACTCAATCAGTTGCATTAAAATTACAATAGTTAGATCAAGATATTTTTCGTCCAAAAATAATATATATATATATATAAAATAAATTCTACATATATTCATTAGCCTAAGAGTTTTTGATGTCTATGCTTTTATTTATGCTGTAAATAAAATTGTAAATAGTACTGTAAATGGAATTATGTACCATAATAATAGTACAATACTATTCTATTTAGTACATGCAAGCTAGTTTTATTATAAATTAAAAAATTGTAACGAATAGTACCTGACATTTTTAGTGATTACAGATGTTGCATCCATGCATGCCCCCAAACTGAGAAAACCGAGTCTCAAAGAAAATTCTGAATTATCCTTTCTAAATTAAAACATTGTGGTGCAGTTCATAAAACCTAACTATGATCGGTGACTTCAAATGTTTGAATTTTTTGAAAGCGGTTTTTGACCTGCAGTGTGTACCTTTGCATTTTATAGATGTGGCTTGGGAGCTATTGATAGCATATTATGACACCCTCAGGTCATTCAAGATGTAGATGAGTTTGTTTCTGCATCACAACAGATTTTAAGAAATTTGTATCACTTGTATTACAAATTTCAGTCGTCCTAATGGATAGAGAGTCGGACCTGTAACCCAAAGGTCATGGGTTCGAGTCCCAGGTCCGGCAGTGATTGTGGGTGGGGTTAGTGAATGACCAGCACTCTTTCCACCTTCAACCTTGAGCAAGGAACGTTCACCCAACTGCTCCCCGGGCGTGCAGCAATGGCTGCCCACTGCTTCTGCTGTGTGTGTGCACTTGGATGGGTTAACTACAGACCATACCTGGCCACCTTTCCCTTTCCCTTCCTTTCCTTGCTCACTAGTGGATCCATCAAAATGAGACCTGAAGAAAAAAAATCACAAAAATAGTAGTCTACATCACTAAAAAAGATGTGTATTTGTAATAATCATCAAAACGACAATTTTACCTTAAATCCATTGCTTTCCTCTAAAATAAATGCTTTTACAAAGGATACATTTTTGAGCAATCACTGTAATGCTAAATTTCTCCGTCTTTTAAACTGATCTACATCTTGGATAGCCTGAGAGTAAATTTTCAGCAAAATGTAAACAAACTCGCTTAGAACTAAATACTATTTGACTGTCTTAAATGAAACAATATTTAAATACCAGATATTTATGGGGGGTTTTCTTCTTTTTTTTATCTATGCCACATAAAAAAAAAAAAAAAAAGTAAGAAATAAAAAAATCTCACAGTTCTTCTGATCTTTCATTCTTTTTTCTAATCTTTCTTTTTTCCCCTCTTCGAAATGGGATATATATGCATGCATTCATCCTGTAACACACACGTACATTACACTGCTGTCTCTTTTGCACTCTCCAGAAACACACACACGCATTAATCTTCGTCTGCCTACTGAAAGGTCTCCTCGGCATCCTGATGCACTGAAGCAGGCCTAATGTTTAAAAGGAGAACAGAGGAAAGACCGAGTCTCATTCGCAGATCACTGGAATTAATCAGCACGAGGAAACAGAAAGCAGAAAACACAGAGAGAGCCTCTGGGAACAGAACAACAGACCAGATGCCATCAGAGTCACTTATGATGGGACTCAGAGGATCTAAGAGCAGCAGGATGCGAGAATATGTGTGTGTGTTTGAAGAGGGAGGAGGGAGTCTTTGATCCCTGACATCAGCAGCTTCAAACACTGGAACACTGCAGTTCGAGTCTGTCAGTGTCTCTGTACATGAAATCCACAGGATAAACTGGTTGTTTTGCCCCTTAGGGAGCAGGACACAGCTGTTAGCTGCAGGTCTCACTGTATCAAACTGAGCCGCACTCACTGCTTATTTATCAATAATACTCAAGCTTCATCCTCTCTGTCACACTGAGCATCACTGAACTGTATTTATTATTAGTCACAGTTAGATTCGGTCTGTCAGGGGGCCTGACTTCACTAAACCACAGCAGCCTGCTTAGTGTCTCTGTCCCCAGAACACTGCACAGAGGAGCCAGAGCTCCATACATCACAGAAGACAGATGAGCGGAGAGGGAGTTGTGCTCTCTTTAAATATTTAACTAGTAAATGTGCATCTGTATGTGCTTTCTTTGGTTCGCATTATTGAAATGCTTAGATTTCTAAATATGCAGCTCCAAAATGCATTTGGACACCTAAGCTACAATTAAAGAAATGATCTACAAATCAAACACGTCATCATTTATACACACTGTTGTTCCAAACCTGTATGACTCTCTTTCCTCTAAAGAAAAAATGAAATAGGATATCTTGAGATATGTTTTTCATGAAAGCCAAACTGTTTTTTGAAATATCTTATTTTGTGTTCCAGAGAAAAAACATGCAAATGCAAATTCAGAACAACATGATGATGACAGATTTTATATTTCATGGTAAACTAACTCTTAAAAAATCGGAATGTCACTGCGTTAAATTGCATTAGACTATTAAAATAAGCAAAACAAAAAAAAAATACATACCATATAAAGATTTACAAGACATGAACTGAACACACAACAGAATCAAAGAGAACCCATTAAAATCAGGGATATAAACTGTGTACAGTGGATTCGGCCTGGCGTGACGAGACACAGACAGTAAATTGATGTCCTGTTCCATTTCCGACGTGCTCCGTATGCTTGCATTACTTCCATTACTTTGCATTAATAGAGAAAACGTAAAGGGAATGTTACTTTTTTTTACTGTTCTTGAACGTTCTGAAACAAATAATAAGCATTAAGATTTCAAAATCTTTTCATGCATGTCCACCTTCTGAAAATTCAGGAAAAAAAATGTTCAACAAACAATATATAAATATGTTTTTTGCGCTATCATTTTGATAATGTTAAAAATACCAGCTATCAGTGTTACTAGAAAATATCATAGCCAGAATATTAGGAAAAGAACATTAAGCAAATGGTAGTTGTAACAATAATATCCAGCGTAGACTTATAACTTAATACATGATTTTGTTGTATTGTATTATAAAATATAGACAGATAATTCACTTAAAAAAACAACGGCTGCTCTATTTATAATGTCAGACTGCTTTCTCGGCACTTGCTGCAGATGGGGGTTGAAAAGGTTAATAAGGTTTTCACAGAGCTTTTCAGAAGACCTTCAAACATCAACAATTTCAGTCTCGCCAAACTGAGTTGAGATGTGTTTGTTACTCACGGTACATATACCACGATATATGGCTAAGTCTGAGCGTCCCACAATGTGGTTTTACCATGGAAACATAAACAAGCTGCTAATAAACCTTTGGCATACGCGTGTAAAAGCCTACCTCCGCTCTTAGCTTTCTAAATCCTTTATTCGCTGAATAATTTCACACACGACGTGTATAAAAACACATGAACAAAAAACTAAAGTCCAAAGCAATTTAAAGCTGAAATAAATCTCTGCTGCATCGAACCTTGATTATCTAGAGAATCTGATTAATGTTTCGGTGTAGAATCTACCTACAGTTCAAGGTTAATTTATTTCTATAGGTTGTCAAGATCTAAATCAATAAATTGCTGCAATCAAATTCTACAGCCTTTTTTCACCTGCAATCACCATGTTTAATCCTCCAAATCACTCTTATTGACAGCTGTGTATCTTAAATCACAGATACCCCAGTTCAAGGCAAGCACCTTTCCTCTACAAACACATTGGATCCGGTTGCAGCCAAAGTAAATTAGGTCACTAACCACTTACAAAACAAGTTGGAGAGGCATGGCGATGAGAGGAACCTCTTCTCTCGTTTTGCTTATCTTTGAAGATTTATATCAGGGATTTTTTTTTTTCTTCCTTTTTCTCCCTTAACGCTTCTCTGTTGACTCCTGCAGATGTTTCCAGTTTACGGAGCAGAGGGTGGGCACAGTGTCGGGCAGCAGACTGACCTCCCACCTGTGGCTTTGACCTTTGCACTTTGTGAGCCGGAACACCTGATGACCCGACCTCTTTGCAAGCAGCGTGACGTCATGATTGCGGTAGAAGCTGGAGGGAGCAGCTGAAGTCGATTTGATATCTGAGAACATTTACTGTACACACACACACAGAGCTCGTCCGTGCAAATCTGGGCATGTGGCTCCCCCTGCAGGTAAGATAAACCATGTGAATCTAAAATGCACTAAGGTGGAGTAAATGGATGTAACATTTAAATATAGTAATTTAATTAACCTGAGTGAACACATTTGGGAAAACATTGATGGAGAGAACAAATGAGTTAAGTTCAAACAAGTGCAGTTGTAATTTTTTTTTTTTTTTTGGTCATGAGTATATAAGAGATAGATAATATGACACAATTTAAAATGGGAGAAATCAGTTCTTGTTTACTATAGTGACCCCTTTAATCTGTAATAGGAATATAAAATATAATATGAGAATGTGATCTGTGTTATTTTTGAAAATTAACATTTTAAGAGATTACCCATTTTAACAAACATGCGTTTTCATTTTCATCAGGATTAAAATTATAGGCAACAGGCTTTAGTTCACAGATATTACAGACATTTAGTGTAATTTACTATGTTGAAATTTATTACACAGAATTTCCCCACACAATCAGCACGGGGGAAAAAAGTCAGAGTCATTCCATCTGGGTCTATTTACGTCTAAAACCAAATACTGAGAATAGACTTATTAATACAGACAATTCTGTTCACACACACACACAGCTGATAATAAAAAGCGAGCCCATCTTACCTCTTAACCAGACCCTGAGGGATTATAAGAACAACCTCTGTCTCTGTTCTGCCTAAGGAATGAAAATCAGATCGTGCAGATGGAAAGAAACACCTCATTTTTTCCATGAAATCATCACTCACGTATGTGCCAGAGAATTCTGATTATTTGTTTATGACATGAACGAGAACAAGACCCAAAAAAAGGGGTCTTGGCACGTTGTTGAGTAAATCTGTGGTCTAATAAAGAACAGAATGACTCTTGAGTGTGAGTGGCATGTCTGCTGGTCTGACACCAGTTTAACTGTGCGATGTGAGGGTAAATACTCAGACTCCAGCAGGAGAAACCGGTCCTAGACCAGTGTAAACACGGTTTCTGTCTCTCCTAACAGGTTGAGATGGGCTCCAAGCCAATAGTATTAGCATTAAAGTGGCTGTAAAAGAACATGCTAGTCTAATGACTTGGATTTGGCCCAGTGCACCTGCAAAACTAGGCATAAAACACTGACAAACACACTTATATGTAATTAAACACACTAAACCTTCAAACACCCTTTGAGACATGGCCTGTTAGGCTGAGGTATGTACTAGAGTAGCATGTGTGTTGTTTTCCTCGTAATGTTGCAACAGCGCTACCACTCATGCCAATGTCAATGACACATTTATTGGTTTTTGAGCAGTGTCCTGTCAGCAAAATGCAGTGTGTGTTGTACAATTTTATTGCTCTGAAAAATGGTTTCACACCACAACTGGCCGTCTATCAGTATCGTTCTCTCTCCCTTTCCGTGTCTGATTTATTTTCTGTTTTCATAAGCATAAAATCTGGACCATCAGTTGTTACACTCTTCTGCTGCCAAACATTTAAACTCACAACATATGCAACTAAATAGCGCTCTTCCCTTTACTGTACAACTCACACTAATTCAGGCCTGCACGTAAATACTCAGCTATGAACGTAAGTATACACATGTGCAACTCTGCACAAACACACATTCCTTGAGACATAAACGCTCACACATGAACACATAGACACACATACTTTCTGAAAAGTGCGTGAAAAGAAAAAAAACAAGTGCAGATCTCTCCTGCTTTTCTGTACATGATTTCATAAGCCATTATTTATTATTGTAGCGATTAACTATAATTGTGAGAGATTTAAACAATTCTAAAATTATTGATTATTTAAAGGAACCGTATGTAAGAAATGTATTGTAATAATCATAAAATGTCTCTGTTACGTTCAACAGGCATTAAGAAATCATGTTAATTTCAAGTACTCGTATCGCTGACAGCAGTAGTACAGCCTGGATATTTTCGTTTAAAAAGCGCAGTTGCCGCCCTCGACTGATGTTTATGTTGTCATGTTTTGTTTTGGCCTGAAGCGCCCACCCTCCATCTATCTCCCAATCACGAAGTCAGTAGCGTTTCATTATCCAGGGGCCTGTTCCATAATCCAAGATCCAGGCTTATTTCAGTTAGTCTGACTTATTGCCAGTTAATTTGTATTAAAATAAGTCAGACTATCTGCCATAAGC
>JAUMHP010000063.1:12695340-12716866 GCA_032361065.1 Enteromius trimaculatus
GAAGGGGCAACTTATTTTTATTAAATCAAAAGAAAACTACCTGTGGATCTTTATCATTGTAGGGTGGTTGTGTACACTCACTCCCAACACACATTTCAGTCCAAACTGCTTGAACAAGTGCATATACCACCGTATGACCCCTTTAAAACTTTCAAAGACAAGATATAGTTATATAAAAGTATAAATCTTTTTTCTTTTATACAAGAGAGCTGGGCCAGCAGATTTATCACTAACTTGATTCAGGAGGACTTGTGCTTTTTGTATAATGTGGTTTTAGGCCACATTGTTTTACTCTTGTAATTAGATTGTGCAAACAGCTCTTCATTATCCACCCGGAATTCAGTGGAAATGGCTTTTACTTCACAATATCTTTTTACCCACACAGGTAATTCCTCATTGGTGTCCCATTAAATGACCGCCTGCAGAAAGCCTGTGGGTACTTGTGTCGCAGGACAGTACAAAGAGGATGTGCACTTGTGTGCGCTCCTAAAAGAAAAACAAAACATCTATACAATTAACAGCTCAACATGTTCTTTATCAAACATGCAAGCAATTAGCATTGAATCAATCTACATCTGGCTGTTTTCACGAACAGGGAGGCTGTTCAGCTTGAATGAGGATGAAGATTTTGCTTTGTGCTGACTGAGACTTATTCCCTCATGGAGTGTGATTGACAGCCTCTTATCTCTGCACTGTACAGAAAGACGTTTTTGTTCAAAGTTAATGAAGAGAGCGTTTCAATACATCTATCATTCAATACACTAACACACACAAAAAAAAACAATAATAAAGCCCCTGATCTTATCAGATCCATAACATAATGATTCCCTCTCATAAAAGACGCTTCTGCACTTGGGCCAGAGCTACATAAAACGTGTGTTAATTACGTCTGGCCGCAGAAAACAAATAAAATAGATTTAAAGGAGTTTATGTAATTGCAACTCTAAATCACCTTTCTGACCCAAATTACCCTCTCACACCTCTCATTCCCAGCATGTTTAAAAAGATCATCCAAATGACATACAGCTGTGTTTACAGACTGAAGATAAATGCAGCTATAATACATGGATGGGAATACATGTAAAACGGAGGCTAGGTACTGTTTTTAAGGGAACAATGAAAGTGCACATCAGCTCAGGCTGAGGTAAAGGCACAGAGGGGGACCTAACACTTAGCTTAAAAAAATCGGTTCACTTTAGCGTATAGCACAGATTCAGCAAACTATAATTTCAAGGAAAGAGACTGAATTCTGATGCCAAAAACTTATTAGTGCAGTTGATTTTGGCTGACTTTTCACCTAAGTGACCAACCACAGTTTTGTTTTTATGTGTCATTTAGATGCAGAACGGATGGATGGATAGCAGGGTGATGAATGGAGAGGATGGCAGAATGATGGATAGAACTGATAGACAGGCAGATGGATCTATAGGATGGAAGGATGGATGGACGATAGATTGATAGATTTCCCAATGCAAAGCATAGTCTTGGATGAACATGTACTGTATGTGGATTGGAACATAGCAGGCAATAGCTCTGGCCTAAAATCAGCTCATACATAAACAGACCCAAACACACTGACATTCCCAGACTGCCTCTTAGAAACTATTAAAAAACCACCGGGTGTTTTTAAGAAGAAAACAACAGCTCCTTTTTGTCTCTGATGAAATTTTCAGAAAATAAACTAGACATTAGGGACTTAAAAAGCTAGCATAAGTGAATTTAGTGTCTCGTGTAGGTGATTTCATTCCATTTTCAAACAGTTATGAGTGTGTGGGGAGAAGCTGAGGCGTCGTGTGCTGTACTAGTAGTAATATTGTATGATATACGCATATAGTTTAATAGGCTGAGGGAGAATTTCCTGGACCACTCCTTCCAATAACGACAGAATGGAGAGGTTGTATATAGAATGTTAATGCCACTTTTTTCCCCCCAAACCAGAATATCATACACTATTCACACTCTGTTTTCGCACCTGAAATGGTCACCGAGTCAAACTGCCGCAGTAAAACAAGAATTTTCTGTCGCATTCTGGACCATTGGGTCCATCTCATTTCTCTTTATGGCTTCTGTCATTGCCGGGATGCTCTGTCATGTGAATACAAAGAATATGCATTAGAATACAGAAAAAGAGCAGTACTGAGGGAAAGGTGTGCACATGCGTGTGTTTAAGAGCTTGATTCGTATCAATATGCAAGAGCTTACGCCTCTTTCAAAGCAACGACCCAGAGACCTTCACACATCTGATTCACCTGCCATTATCTCCACCTCATAAGTCTTACAGCTTACACTCCATCACACACTCAGAGAGACAGATAGAGGGAGAGAGAGAGTAGGGGTGAGATATTGAGATAAAGAGAGAGCGCCTCAGGCACATGTGGAAGGCAACAAATGAGGAAAATTACAGAGAAAAACCTGTGTAGCAGAAACAGATATATAATAAATTATTCTCCATATATATATATATATATATCAAATCCAATCTCACTTACATGAAAAGAAGACAATACACTTATAGTAGTGAAAATGTATAAATAATAATGATTAAATTATGTTTTGTAAACTTTTATATAACTATCAAATATTTCTGGAAAAACGTAGCACAGTTTCTGCCAAAAAGTTAAGTCCAACTGTTTATAATAAGTGCATTATCTGTAATAATATTTCCATGATTAGTAGATCAGATAGTAGGGATTTCCGAAGAAACACACGATTCTTAACAATTAAATAATGGCTGCTAAAAATTCAATAATACAATAATACATCAAAAAACGGTCTGTGGTTTTTTCTGTCTTTCTTTCATATAGATTTGCAATTGGCAGGAGTCAGACTATTAACAGATTCACAAAGCAGATATTGGAAATGGTGTTCAACTAATGAGGCAAATAATAGAACAAAAGTAAATGTCTACAAAGACAAATGGCCAATTGAACTTGATGGTTTACTAAGGAGAAATGCCTGTCATTGATTACATTAGTTCAGCACTTTTCTGTAAAAACTTGTTAGACAATCACTAGATGCTCTGAGCCAAAGCAAATGCCCTCTAAAACAAAGTGACCTACACAGTGCTATGAACATTTGTTTCCCATGAAAAAAGAAAGTAATAAGCTGTCAGAGCATTTCCCTTTAGGGTGAAAGAAAAGGGGGAAACAATGTCGATGTTCATTTGCACTTCAAAACAAAGGGCAGGAATTCCCTTAATGAAAGTTATGTAAAAGAAGAAAGAGTCACGGATTTTAATATTTTAAACCTTTTGAAGTGTAATATATTCACTTAGCTTAGCAGAAATATGGATTTGCATACATGGATAGAATGGTTTCTGATCATTTATCGAACAAACAAATGAAACCAACTCTTGTTTTCCATCATTCAGAAACTAATTCTTGTGACTCCCCCCAGACAAAACCTGAGGAGTCAGATTAAAGCTATAAATTCTTAATATGACCCCCCATCCATGAGTAAACCTGCTGGAGAGTGATGAAATGTGGCTTCCCATTAAACGCCTCACTGGACACCTGTCCACCAACCCACCTTCTGGAGCATTTTACACTTAGGAATTACTAGAATTATTGCGAGCACATCTGAACCGTTCTGTGACCTCTAACATCAGTTTAGCTCCAAACTAAGAGTCCTGTAAAGCCTGTGAGTAAATCCGACTACAGAACAGAGAAGCATTAAACCAATTTTATGATATGACAGACACTGTGGCTGGAATCACAATATTTAGCCATCAGGGGTCAGATGAGGTTACCCTCAAACATCCTCAAAGCTCTGACAGGGCTTTTTGACCGGTCAATACATTGCCTGCTAGGGACCTGACCTGAGATGCACTGCAACACAGAGCAGCACAGCAGCTGTGACTTTAGAATGAACGAACCAGAGCAACCTACAAACAAAACATTTAAGCAACTTGAAAGAAAGAAATGAAGGACTGGACAGGTTCAAGTGCAGCCAACTTTACACAGAAACATTTTCAATTAAAAACAGAAAACATTTGATGCATGTTGTACACAACAACAGGGAATAAGTTCAAGTTTTTAAAAGTCATATCATTATTGTCTCCACATACAAAAATCATGAATTTGTGAAAAGGGTGACATCATGCACATGCGTATTACATCTCGGTGTGTGCAGGCATGTTTAAAAAGCGAAATTGCATTTTTAGTAGTTTTGGCTCTGATCATTTTGATGATGTTGTCTGTACAGTTTTGTACCGAACATTTAAAATGCAAAAGAAAAAAATCTGTTTACAGTAAATCTTGCATCAGCAAATCTGATTAAATCTAATGTGAAAAGCCATTCAAAAATCATCTTAAAAAATGTAGAGAATATACTTCAGAATTGTTATAAGAAAAAGTTCTCTCAAAGTTATAAACAATAGTTCTAGTAACATTAATAGAAATGCATTGTTTTAACTTAACTTTGGGTCAAGTATAGACTAACCCAACTATGAGGTTAAAAATGTAATTGAAAATGTAAAGTTGGGTTGAAATAATGGGTTGCATTTGGTCTTTAATAATGTTCTCAAAACATTAAATTACTCATACATAATTTATTAAATGTTTTTTGTTGTTGTTGTTGTTTTTGTTTCTTCTAAAATGGTTTAGTTGCAGAGTCCTGCAAATGACATGCAGGGAAAAAATAAAAAATCATGCACTTACTAACTTACTAAAACATGCACATTTATACTATTTCGTCCCCTTGATTTGCTAAATCGTGTCCATGATATAGCAAATGGAGGGAACAAAGTTGTACATGTTTCCTTTATGTAATGGTTTTAAAACATTTTACAAAACTGAACATTTTGATGGTGGCAATAGCAAAAAATTAAAAAGAAAACATTTATTAGGATCAGACCTTGAAAGTCATTCTGAAACCAGTTTCCAAAGTGCCTTTATAAATACTCTCTGTTAAGCCACTGACTGCCACATTACATGCCTTTTTTCCTCACAATATGTTTTCCAGTAAAGATGCAGCCTTATCCAGACAGTCAACTCAGGTTACCGTTTTCAGTTTCAGGTTTACAGACAGAACAGGCTGATGTTTCTGTGATCTCTGCTTTAATTGTTGGACTCTGGGTCAAGTGTCATTAAACTGCAGAGGTTTATAAATATGATGCTCATTGCACAAACTGATATAACGCTGCTCTTACCAAATAAGCATTTTTAAACACAAGTTTCAATACTGAAGCCACAGTAAAAAAGACATTACACTCCATTTCCAATGCGTTGTCAGCATAACCTTTTATTTAGACTGTTGCACTGTTATGTGGATGAACTATTGTCTTACATGCTGATTTTTAATGATGGCATTATCGATTTCCCATTTACCTGCCCATAAATGTTGTGGCCAAAAAATGCTGAGGTTCATCGGAATTCACAAAGTCTGGCTCTCTAAAACTACTTTAGCATTAGGTACATAAATCTTGAATAAATGTAAATATGCCAAGTTTATTCGTACAATGTGAAACAGGCCAGAGCGCACATTTGGACATGACACAAAAGCCATTACTGTGTTTATATTTATGAACTCATTCCGCAGAAGCAGAAAAAAAACAACCCTTTCAGAATATGGCAGTAGCTAACTAATCTCTCTTTCTGTCTCTCTCTCTCACATTTTTAACAACTCTAGTAAAAGATTTATCTCAATTTCAAACAATCGTTCACCGTAGCTCTTCATCAGTGCACACCTGCATAAGATTAATCATTACAGACAACTGCAATGTCTCTTTCTCTCTTGCTCATCATGATCAGCGAGCCAGAAAAGAGGTTTTTATAGAGGCTTTTTATCCTAAATATCGACAAATGTGCAGCTAACATAAAGATGGTTACATGGAGTAGTGCAAAAGTTAAAGTGGTGTACTTTTCATGTGCTTTCTTTATAAAGCTTCAAAAGTCTCAGTCTACATTAAATGTAACTGAATGGAAAAATAATTCAAATCTGCCTTACAGAACAAAGACATGCAAGTTTGAATATAATGACAGAACTTTTATTTCTATATTCCCCTGAGACCTAGAAGATTTATATATATATTATCACATTGGAATTTTAACACAAAATTGCAGGGGAAAATAGAAAAATTATTTAGTTGATATTTCATTCTATGTACTGTATGCTATTGCTATGTACTCATCCATCAGGACTCAATTATTATATTAATATATTATATATTACATTTATTATATTATATATGTAATGGAATATACTACAGAATGGTTTGATTATAATTACACAATATGTCTCTTTCAATATGTTCTCTTTCTATGCACCGTGTCTATACACTCTCGAAATAAAGGTACAAAAGCTGTCACTGGGGCGGGACCTTTTCAAAAGGGACATGTTTGTACCTAAAGGGTCCATTTTGGTACCTTAAAGGTACATAATAGTACTTTAAGTTTACACATTTGAACATAATAGGTACAAACATGTCCCTTTTGAAAAGGTACCACCCCATTGACAGCTTTTTTACCTTTATATCTGACAGTGTACTGTACATTGTATCTAATTTGCATATTAACTTGTTCTTGGAGTAGCATGTAATGGAAAAATGAGGTATGATACTAAAAATAACAAATTGGCATAAGAATATGTAATATTTCATATAAATATACAGTTTCCTTCCCTATTCACTTGTTGTCTGATAAACATGCTTTATGTTGTGGTGTATGAAATGCCTTGCTTTATAACAGAAAGTCATATTCTGAATTAAATGGTAATTACAAAAAAATAAATATAACATTTATTGAAGAGTGCTACATTCAGTCAAACAGTCAAACATAAAACTGTAATATTTATGGTCTCTTTTTGCTAAAAGAGGGGGGGGGGTCTATATGGCTGGGTCTCGGGATGTCTTTAATGTCCATTTTTGGACTAGTTCAAGCTTTAAAATCTTCAGTAGAAGTTGCACTTGTTTGTCAAAGTAATTTAATACTGGATGTGATGAATTATGCTGATGCTGTCACCATATTCATCAGCATCACTGGCAAAGAGAAGCTTCTTCTGAATAATGAATTACAGTCTGTATTCATGCTGCTGTTTACACTCTGAGTAATGAGGAAAGCAGGAGGAGATATTAGGACATGACTGCTGAGATGTATTTCTACTTCACTTACTGACAGAATTTATGATTCATACTTCCAGCAAAAAAAGCAAATGCAATCTAATTCCTTGCTCCTGTCCTAATTTAACACAATCGGCAAGAAGCCATTGACGTGTGTAATTATTTCCATGTTTAAATACTTTAACCCCGCGAACCTGACACAGGAACATTGGATGAACCAAAGGTGTAAATTTGTGCCTGGACTTTTTTGAACATGCTTTTATCTGATTTTGCCTATATCGATTTGATTTGTGTGGAATCCTTCCACCCTGATATTAATGAGTTATCCAGCACTTAGTGTGATCCGATAGCCAGACTACTGCTGCATTATCATTCATGTGCTGTAAAATATGCTTGAGGACTCTCTAGTGCAAATCAAGCTAAAACATAAATCTCGTCTCTTTAGTCTAAATTTGACAGACAGAACCGTAACGCCCAATTAATCCAACTAATTAGTGTTTGTTTTGGTGATACACAGATTTTGTTCATAAATTAGTCCTATTATCAGCCCTCAGGGATGGAATTAATGTGTCCTGTATTTCCTAATCATGAATTAAAGCCACTCTGAGACCCTAAACGCAAATTTTACACCTCTTTTTTGTAATCAAAACATATTGTTTAATTCACTGCACTGCCGCAGTGCTCTACAGTTTTACTATGTTTGTTTACAGTGCATTGTTTCAATATTATGGAGACTTTCACGCAACCCAGACCACTCTGCATCTGACCAATCCCACCGCCCCAGGCTCTCTTTTTCTTTATATGGTCCTGCTGTTCTGTATTACAGCAAGGAGACAGTCACTTTAAATTCACACCAGACCCACATCAGGCTTTTAACAGAAACCATGTCGCATAAAATGAAACCATGCTACATAAAATGATCTCCTAAATAAGCATAATATGTCAATATGAAAGCATTTACCTTAAAGTCTAGAGGGCTTGGATTTTTGAATTAAAAATCTGATTTATAAATTTTGTTTCAAAATGAATGTATTCATATTATTGTTTAGGATTTAAAAAATATAAAGCAAGGGAATAATATGACATAAAATGAATTCAATATTCAAGGCCAGTAAACAAGTCATACAGTACAGACCACCAATTTTTGCTTCCACTGAAGAACTTGACGGATGATAATTGTAAATGAAGTCATAAATTTGTGGAGTTCATGCATCTTACATGCTCTTGTCATTAAAGCAAAAGGAGTACACACTAAAAGATTTTAGCATTATTCCCAAAAATAAGTCATAAAGCATATTGGAACAGGATTAGTTTTTATCGACAGGCCGCAGATATATTTTTTGACTTGAATCCAACCTGAATCGACACATAGAGTACACACAATTTCTCTAAGTCAAATAATAAAAATTTTTTTAAAAACAAATCCCATCTGAATAGTTCTATATCGTGAAGTAATGCCATACAAGGTCCTGGTTTTTACATTGGTATTACACAGCTCATTACACAGTCAACCAAGTGCAAACACAATTATAGGAGAATACTGGTCAGATTAAGGCAGAGACCAATTTATGAATGTCCTAATTCAAAATCCACAATCTTAATTTAAGAACACTATATCAAGCAGAAGCTCAATTATGCGGCTGGTGCTTCATGGTCAAGAACTGACTCGGGCCATTCTTGGTCAAATGAACAAGAAATGGGCATAAATTTGGAACTACAATTGTTTTAAGGCATAAAAAGCTTTCTTTAGTGGTGCATTATGATAGCTTACAACATTTCTACTTTGCTAAAATGCAATAATATTGCTCTTGATTGAATACAGCAACTCTCAGGACAATACATTAAGGAAAAATCCAATAATCTATAAAGAAACCACTAAACCACATCTAAAAGTTATCTGTGGCTTTAGAATGGATTCTTTCATCACTACAAAGCAGCCAAAGGCTCAGAGACATCTATGAACATAAAAGTGATCACTCTGAGGGAATAGTGAGTGTGTGTGTGCGTGTGTGTTTGCTGTTACTACTGCATTGCAGCAATGCCTGCACCCGAATGACCAATCACGATCTAAAGCTTTTACTGAGAAAGTGCAGCCCATCTGTACAGCTGAAATGCTGAGCAACATCATTAAACTTCATGGGAGTACATTACATGAGTAGCTGCTAATTACACTGGGCAGTGTCTCCCTACCGCCTCGCTGAGTCAGAACCAGACTCATTACCCAATGGCCAAATAACCGTATTTCAGCACTCATTGCTGATCCAAGATCAGTTTAATCAGCAAACCGTTTTCTGCTAACACTATCAATTAAACATTGTAACTTTTACAGTCTGTCCGAATCTGTAGTTCTGTGATCCGACCAGTATGGAACAGAATGTGTGCAATGCTAGAATGGTTGCTGGAAACCTGTGTGGGCATCACAGGAAAAAGCAAAGCTGTCATGAACGGCATTACAAAACAATGTGCAGGTTTTGCTTTTATACAATCCAATGCTGATTTCAAGCCAAATGAAATGCAATGCATCTTGAAACAGAGCACTCAGCTATATTGCACTCTACCGCGTGACACTTTTTTTTTTGAGTGATGACGTCCTTTGCATTACATTGCAGTCTTAACCGAAATTGTGCCACAATGAACTGAATTTGCTACCCAATCAATCACCAGCCTGTGCAGAACTGGGAGGCATGACAGACTTGAAGTAATCAAATCAATTCCACTGAAATTGCACTTTATTGGATGTCACTTGTGACCATCCTGTCAGATATAACAGATCTAATATTCAATCAAAAATATGTTTAAGAAACTATAACTGTAGTTCTTAACTTACATTCCAATGGTTAAGAATTTTTGATATAGTTCAATAGAAATATGTTTTGGATCAGTAAGATTTTTACTTCAAAATTGATTGAAAAATGACACTCTGAGTAATGTCACAAAAACAAAACAAAAAAAGAAACACATTCTTAGGCAGTATTAGGCAGCACAACTGATTTCAATTGATAATAAGAAATTAAATTAGAATGATTTCTGAAGGATTATGTGACACTGAGGACTACAGTCCTTTTGTCTGCTGACAATTCAATAATACGATTTTACTTTATAATTCAGAATATGAGATTAAGTAATTATATTTTAAATGTCAATCATTCACAATATTTCAGTTTTCAATGTATTATTGATCAATTAAACGCAGTTATGGTAAAAACTGTATATTTTAGCTATACAAGCACAACAAACAAGTATTTAGGTTAACCAGAATAAGTGCTAGAAATATGATGCTGATCTACAGCAGTGAGAGGAAGTGACACTAATGTGTGTATGAAGCGCTGAGGAGACACGTGGCACCTGGCCAAAGGCACTATAACAATATACTTGGAGAGAGAGAGAGAGAGTGAGACGGACAGTGGGCCTTTTACCTTTTCAGCAGTATAATTGGTTTAGAAGGAATGAAGCAATGACATTTGTTTGCGATTACAGAATACAGCATATACTTTCATCATTTACTTAACATGCAAATTACCATTTGTATCTCAAGTTTCAGTAATTGTAATTAATAGACTTAAACAAGCAAACTTTTTGGGCATAAATGTCTCCAGTGGGACAAAAAAAAAATTGCAGCCAAAAGAAAAACTGCACCCCCTTGAGGAAGAGTCATAGGAAACTGACAACATTTTCTGTGCAGTTATTTGGCAGGATCTTCATTCAGCTGAAAAAGCACAAATTGATTACTCTGTCCTTATGGTACATCTCTGACATCGCTCACTGGTTAACCATCAAAACATTTCCTTTGATTAAGGCAGGCATTCATATATCTTGAAACAAACATCTTTTATTTCTGACAAAGATATTTTTTCTCCCTTTAAATATGCCTTTTGAATATGTTCTGCCTTTCGATTCATCCTCACCCACATTCACTGTATTACAGAGACCTTAATCTGAAGCCTGAGAAGAAACTATTTACACAGATGAGCCTGATCCCTTCCTGTTTTTGGTTCACACCTATGGTTATACGGTCCCTTAAAGTCCGGTCATGTTTTAGATGGCATGCGCAGGCAGGTCTATTTGTCAGGCCTGGAATGCACATGCAGTGTGTGGTAATGGGGTTGACAGTTTGACGGTGAGTGTTTCAGAGACAGAATCCTAATGGCATTGAGTGAGTGCTGTGTTAGTGTGTAAGACAGAAAATGCTAATTTCAGAGTGTGTTTTCGGATCTCTTAAGGGTTTCGAATTGAATTCCAGATGACCATCTCACTCGTGCTCATCAGAACAAACACAACAGAACAGCAAACACTAATTATATCAGTCACCCTCAAGGAGATGAATCTTAGGTTTTATCTGAACATCACACTGGACAGACAACAGTTACAACACACACACTTATCATCCAGTAAAGCCACATTCAAAGCAAACCTCAATTTTCAATTAAAAAAAAATATTGAGATCTCTAATTATAATATCTCTAATTGAGAAAGATTAAGTTGCTACTGCCATAGTGATGGGTGTATTGACTGCTATGTTAACTGTAAATTTTTATTGAGTGTGTTCTCTGACCCTGAAATATGTGGTTATTACATCTGACAGCTTCAGCAGCCTCCAATATTCAGAATTATTGATCAGAATACTTCACAAGTAATGAATACAAACGGCCGAGTGCCATGTCATCCACACATACAGCTACTGCACATCATAGCCATCGAAATATCTAAATCTCTATATCTTTATGCAGATAACATGGAGATAGCAAGCGCAGAGCAGCTGTTTTTGTGTGCCGTCAGCATTTATTTGCTCCTGAAGGTGAAAGACTGATTTATAGAGCTGCTGGACCACCAGAGAGCATCAGTCAGGCTGGAGGTCATTTAGCTTTATGTCCAATTTGGTTAGAGACGTACAGTATATCCACTTGAGTGTGTTTGCATGCCTAAGACCTGAAGTCCAGCACAGAGAGAGAGAAAAAAACATCAACTAACCTTCTCATCCAGTATAGTCATCACACAGCAGTAGGGCAAGACGGAACTAAGTGCAGCCAGGAACGCGTCTGGATTGACCTAGTCATCATTTGCCCCGTGACTCATCCTCACTACCATTGAAGACAGAGACAAAACATGCTGACAAAGTGATGTCACGCTTATGTTAGATTTAAGTGGCACAGCCTTGAATTCCTCCCTCAGCGAGTCATGCTGACCGCCGTTTCACTCACCTGCCTGCCTGAGCAGTTTCTGCAAAGCAACGCAAAGTTTGCCGGCCAAATGCTGTAGCCTCATGGGACAAGAGGAAGATTGTGTCCTTCTGCAAACATGGAAATGAAAATTTCAGTTCAGATCAAAATGGTAAAACAGAATTCAGACAGTTTGATATTTCTGTGGAATGTGACGACTGACCTTGATTTTCATTTAATCATTCATCATTTAATCACCTTTATGATGTTCCAAGATAGTCTGATAGTCTTTTTTTGATCATATAATGTTTTGGGGGGTTTTTGATCAGAAATGAGTGCTTTTATTCAGCAAGGACACATGAAATTGAGCAAAGGTGATAGTACAGACATCTAATATATTACAAAAGATTTTTATTTAAAATATTTAAAGTTCTTTTAATCTTTCTGGAAATGTTTTAACTGATTTGTTTACATGCTTCTATGCCGCCCTTGGCATCACAGCTACACGTTACATTTTAAAATATTCGAAAATCATATTTAAATCACAATATATTATATCTCACAAAATTCAGTTTTTAAGTGTTTTGACTGTTGCTTTTTTCCTCAAATAAATGCCCTTGTGAACATAAAACACTACTTTCGATAACTCTAAATATCTAACATTTAAACCGTATACGTATTAAATGATTTCAGGGAACTCCTCTGTATTGAATGAGAGCTTTGCTGACTAAAACAATTTGTCCATAATCATTGTAACAATTTCATTTATTTTTTCATTTGATTGTGTTTTTAGGACAGCAGCAGCACAATCAAGTAGATAAAAACAAAGGGCCTTCTCTGATTTCTCCATCAAAGCAATAAACATTCCATTAATGCATCCTTCTCTTTATCTTTCTCTCCGACTTAGCGGAAAGACACAGAGCACTTAGAAAGACTAAAAAACCATTAAAAAACGTTTGCGGCATTCATGCCTACAGAATCAAAGCCTGGGTTAAAAGCAGTGTCAGAAGTCTATCAAAGAGAAAATCAATACTTATACTGCAAATGTATTGGATTCAATTCTTAGAAATCTTCAGCAAGGAAACTTCTTAAACCATAAGTAAAGTGAAACTCAAGAAACATGTTGGAATAAAAAAATTGAGTGAAAGGGAAGACTTGTCATCCAAAATATATATTACTATTTTGTTGTTTTTGGAGCTTCCCGGTGTGATTTCACACAACAAGGACTATTCAATGTTAGTACCGAAGGACAAACATCTATTCTGAAACATACACATGTGTATAAAGCAACACAAGCAAAGATCTACAAAATCCATAGCGCATTTCCCCTCTAGAGACATGATTTGTGCTCTTAATTAGAGTCAAGTCATCCGAGCAGCATAGCATTATGAAACACCTCGCACACACACTGCAGATCGCACAGTCTGCAATAATGCCAGCAGCTGCAGAAGATGACGCGGCCGTAAAGAAAGAGAAAGTGTTAGTCATCAGTAACCATTTCACATGTGTGTGCACTTCACAGTGAGCGTTAACAACTTTCAGACCCTAATTAAATGGGAATTGATCTTAGGAGCGCAGGGGAAAGAGAGCTGTGAGATGCATACTGTATGCGCCAAAATGAGGCCGTGTGTGTGCCTGAGCGTAACGTTCACGAAAACCAATGACCTTTTCTAACTCACAAACATATTCATACTATGATTACGTTAATCATGACATTTAATGCTCACCTTTAAAATAATATATCATTTTCAGAATGTACTGTGAGTGTGTGAAAGACTAAAGGTAAATATCCACCTTTTTTGTGCACCCCATGACGCTTTTAACTTTTGTTAAACTGTAAACAGTTGTGCAAAAAGCACCTCTATTAAATCATTAATCACATCTAAAATAAATGTTTTTGTTTACATAGTCTATGCATATTTAAGAAAGATATGCTATCTTGATATGATAAATATATTTAAAATATTATATAATATTAAAATATATTTATACATAATTTAAAATATAAGAATATGAAGATATAACATTATCAATATATATACTGTATGTATTTATATATACAGCTCTGGAAAAAAATAAGAGACCACTGCAATTTACTACTAAATCAGTATCTGACAAGCATTTCATGCCAGTCTTTGTTACATTTCTACACAAACATACTTCATTCTGTTTATTTAGGTACTTATTTGGTGAGCAGCTGAATCCAGATGTATTTAATGGGGGGGAGCACTGCTGTAATCAACACGATCCTCTTGCAGTGTGACCAGTTGGATGGTAAAAAATGCTAGAAGTCTTTCAAAAGTAATAAAAAATTTAAAAGTAAACATTAAACATGCCAAAAACAGTGAAAAGAAAGGTTTTAAATCAAGAAAAAAAGGCCTCAATCCTAGCTTTACTGGCACAAGGATTTAGTGAGCGTCAAGTTGCTTCAAGAGCTTCAATACTTAAAGTGTCCCTATTATGCCATTTTAAAGGTTGCTAATATTGCTTTATGAGTATCTTAAAACAGGTTTACATGTGTGCAAGGTCAAACACTTTAGTTTTCTCCAAAAGCAGATTTAACTTACACCATTTCTAAATGATTCGTAAACGACTCATGATTAATGATTCGACAGCACTACTTTCTACATATGAATAACTCCAAAGATTAAGCATTTGGTTACTTTCTTTTTGATAGTGCACTTTAGACATACTAACACGTTGACTGCTAGTTGACATGTAATTGCAAAGTCACTTACTGTTAGTAGAATGTCTAAAGTGGACTATTAAAATAAGATTTGACAGAGTATTTTCATAGCAATATTACATAATGTTAAATATCACTGTATTAATAGATGTCTTTTTCATACTGTTACAGCTGAATACAAATGAAAGCTCATTCAGTCAAACTGATGGATAAGGGGTTTTTTTATGCTTTAAAATGATTTGTTTGGCTTTTTGATTGGAGGTTTTCCAAACTGGAAGGGCTTCCCATAGTTTAAATTGCAGAAGGCTCATTAGGAAAATGAAAGATAATTAATAATACAGCTCACGTACTGTACACACACTGACACATGCAAGAGAAACCAACAAACATACACACTAATTTCCATGTCCATATGTTGAATGAAACTGCCCTCACACTGAAGAAAAATGCTTACTGGGTATTCATTTCACAGCCCATTACCTGTTTGAAATGGAATAAACTGGAGAACCCTAACCTCCATCTGCTGGGGCCACCCGGTTTTCCCTCTCTCTTTCTCTTTCTGGCCAGACATCATCATTCTCTGAAGGTTATGAAGGAAACTCCACAATATTTCTCGGAAGGAGACTAAAAGTTAACGTGTGAACGTGCAATCTGGTGTCTCACAGACATACGTTTCCTAATTCTCACTTTGTAAAACAAGGTGCCGATAGCACGCTTACCCTGGTTCTCACTTTTCAGAGTGTGAATCTCTTCAGGAACTCCTGTTCTGCACGCCACTGATTTGATACACACACACCTACGCCAGCTTTTGGGTGTTTGTGTCAGTGAGTTCTTTGCTGTGTCCTCTGCCATGTTCTCCTTATCAGATATTGGCTGGCATTGTTGATGTTTGGCTGCGATCGGCCATTCTCTGATCTTTGACTCAGATAAACAAGCACAAGCTGCTGATAAAGCAAATATTGGATTCTGACCCCATCATCTTCCTCACCTTCACTGAAAAAGCAACAAAGGCACAGTGTGAGCATTAACCAATGACCCAAAGTTTGTACACTCTAAAAATAAAAGGTTCTTTACAGTGATGCCATAGAAAAACCTTTTTTGGTTCCATAAAGAACCATTCAGTCAAAAGGGCATCTCACGCCACAGAAACATTTTCAGAGTACCTGAACTAAGTGTGGAAATACCCATTTTTTTGCGTTTTCACATCAAAGGGACTATGTTTTAGTTACAAGAACACCTTTTGATGAACTAAATTAGCTCCTACTTCAAAGTAGGGTCTAAAACAGTACTATAGGAACTACAGAACCGTTGGTTTGAAATTGGACTATCATTGACGTAAGTGTAGGCTGATTGGTCAAACAAACGCAAAACCCAGCATTTAAAGAAAAAAACGCTGGCTGCATTGAATAAATGCATGAATAAACAAGTCAACAACACATAAAACAAAGCTTTATCGAAACATACTGTTCTTGTATTTACAGGCGGTGAACCCACATCTACCGCATCTCAACACAGCGGAGTCAGTTCTGCAGCTGACCACTGTATCCACCTTCACCTGTCTCTGCTGTCCATTTCGACCCTCACTGCTGGAGTCAGACTCAATCTGATGAGAAAGAGACGTGTGTACACAGAAAACATGATTTTGGTAAAGTTTGTTCAGCTGGTTTGTGTTCATTCAATATCAGTCAATGGAGCGTGATTTTCAGATTCTTCATGATATTATTTGACAGTGCTTTTAAAGCTTCTGAAACTCTGGTTTCATTAACTGATGTTGTATGAACTGAGACAAGCAGCAACAAACTTCTAAAATCACATCCTTTTGGTCTTTCTCTGGATGTTCTCACTGGCTTTTGGCTTATGGAGGATGAAAAGACCACAGCAGCATCTGCTCCAGATGAGGCAGTAAGGTCAGGTGGAGTGGTGGAGGATCTTATCCATGACACTGGACCATTTCCAGGATGACGCTGTGGACTTCTGCTTCTGAGAGCCTTTGATCTTCATCAGTCACTCTTCATCAGATAAACACTTGTGTGTCTCATCTGTCCAGTAACATCCAGACAAGAGTCAGTCTCCAGTGATTTATCTGATCAATACTGCTTTTACACGTTCAGGTAGTTGCTGATGTGTTAACTTACTTCTATCCAACACAAATATTCCTCAATTTATCGACAATACTAATAGACAAATAAAACAGATAACTTATGTTTAGTTACCCCATGTAGATTTATTCACGTACATTCATCTAAAGCTGTTAACAACAGTGAATTCTACATAATATCACACAACCATCACTTTCTCAGATGTCTGCTCATGTTGCGATGTGCTCATATGCAATTATTTTAAAATATTTTCCTGTCTAATATTAAATAGACACGTAGTAATCTTTAAGATGTATATGGTTTAGGGTTTATGCATATATGGTTTATGCATTCTGGTGATGTATGAGTGGAGCTCCTGATTGCTATAGCCTACATAATAAAACATACAACGTTAAAATTAGTAACATCTTGTAACGTTACTGTCTAGCTTCATTGCACCTCAAGCAAATCAAAATTTTACTATAAAGGAGCTCAATAAATGTGATTTCAGAACAAGGAAAAGTGTTTTTGGTGTGTAATACTCACATTTATAAACACCCTCGTCGCTGTTCTCCATCACGTTCGACGTATCCTTTCGCGTGGGCTTCTGGGATAGAAATGTGTCCATCGATGAACACTTCAGAATCTGAATTTGTGCAATTTTTGCATACTGTTTTATGAATACTCAGGATTCAAACATACTCATTTGCTCGCCTACTGCTTTATATATTATGGAAGTAAGTTAACGTTATGCGGTTTCGAACGCACCCCGTGTAAACATATTTAAGTTAGGCTAACGTACTCCACAAATATGGAAAACACAGAAAACGTAATTTACCTGTTGTCTGCAGTGTTGTTTTCTTACCTTCGATAATACTTTACACTGCAAGTTATCATAAATAAATTAGGTCTCTTAGCCCAACTTTCTAATCTTGCAATCGCTTAAATTGTACTTTTACGTTTCATCGCCGTTATCATGAAACACACAACAAAAATGGCTAAAAAATTAGGCTTCGTACACTCAGTGCCCGTTTTTGACGTTTGTTAAGGGCACGCACACAGATCATTGTCGGCCGCTTCAGAGTTTCTGCATCGAGGAAAACGGCCCGACGGAGAACTTGATTCCTACAGTTCCTAGAACTACGCGGTGTGAAAGTCCCTAAATGTTATTTAAAGAACCATCTCTTTCTTAGCTTTTTATAATATGTAGAACATTCTTGTGCCGCAAAGAACCTTGTGTGAAACTGAGATTTTTCAGATGTCAATGGTTCGTTATGGAACCATTAAGACAAAAAGCTTTTTCTATGGCATCGTGAAGCACCTTTATTTTAAAGATTGCAATTTATACAGACTTGATTTTTATATTAAAATATTTTTAGATTTAATGTTCACATTTGGAAACACATTGTCATATTTAAAGTTTTCAAAAGTAGAATTAAAGACATTTACAAAACTAGGCCTATTTGAGAGACTAGACTAATCATGGCTAATGAAAATTCAGCTTTGCATCACAGGAATAAATTACACATTGAAGTAGCCTATATTATATTATATTGAAATTGCAATAATATTTTACAATATTGTTGTATAATTACAGTAGCCTACATATAGTAGTATTAATTATAGTATGAATAAATTCAACCTTGTAAGAGACTTCAAAAACCTTATACTGCCAACCTTTTAATGTTTTATAAAATAAATATACAAAATCAAATATAGGGAATCTTAAAGGAAAACAGTGCACCAAAAAAAAAATTTGTTCACAAACCACCATCCATTTATATGGAGAAAATAATCTCAAAATGATTTAGCATAAAAGAAAAAAGTTGAAATGACACTATAGGTGGAGTGAATGATGAATAACTTCTGAATGAATTATTTATGTTAAGCATTCAACACTGAAATCGGATCAATACATAGTTACTGTGGACAGGTGACCTCCAGTTGATTAGAACAGTGTGAAGGCCAACAGTGGAGATGGAACACTGGCCAAGCATGTGACCTCTTCAGCATTCCAAATTCAATTCTAGAACTCCAGGTGATTGAACAAGGCATCACACCAGCCCAGCCAAAGATCCATAACATCCATATCAGCCTTGCGGAACAGATGGGTCTGGCTTTAGTAAAGTGGTCTGACGACTGACAGGCAATCTTCAGATCGTGAGAAACAGGACTGTTCTGAGCTGTAAGTACAGCTTCAGCAGGAGTTGGAATGCCGTCACTGGATCAGTTTCATTGATCAACAAGATTGGGAATGACGTTTTCAGGGTAGCTATATTGATTTTGCCATGTCACAGATTTGATTGAATCATTCTGTTTAGCTTATCAGTGCAATAGATGGCATGAAGCATTTATGGTTATGATCTATTAAATATACATGTTTTGATCAAGATTATTATTCTGGTTTCTAAATAAACATGCTGTCTTTTGTGGTTAAGTGGCATTAATGAGTCACCATTTTGGCTTGTTTACTACAGTACTTATTGTACTTTAGAACCTCAAAAAAATCACCTGTTTTCCCCAAAATCCTCAGACACTTCTTTTCACAGCCTTTTGACACAATTTTCAGCCACTGGCAGATGATTCCATCCAATTTCCTATGTGTGAGGTAAGAAAGAAAAGAAGGGAAAGCAAGAGACAAGAGAGAGCAGGATGTGAACTGACCCATGCAGAGGAGGTGGTAAATTGCTTAAGACAGGACTTTATTCAGCATTGAAGATGTTATGCTTCTCACCTGTTATGCGGCTGGTGATTTATGCACCAGTTGGATTAATCATATGTTAAAAAGTAGTTTAACTGGACATTTATAGGCGGTGTTAAGATGGTTTATCACCCGAACAAACAAATACGTTTTATGACCAGCCATCAACATAAACACATAAGTAAAATGTGTAATTTCTGCAGTCTGTTTGAGCAGAGGCAAACAAAAGTGACAAAAGTGTTAATTGATGTAGAGCTTGATGATTCAATTCAAAACTTCATGATGATACATGAATATTTTTTATTAAAATATACTCTTGATTAAAATGTCAATGAGAAAATAGCACTGCTAGATTATTGTATTAAGACTACACTAACAACATTTTTGAAGAAGAAAAGTTTAGAAACAATATTACTGTTTCAAATTATCAAATCATTGTGCTGCTTACATCTGTTTTTATCAAACTAAAATTAAATGCTAAAATTGACTAAAATATTGACAAAATGTAAATTTACTTGTACAAAAGTAAACCACCCCAAACTTTTGAATGGTAATGTATTTCTGACACAAGAAAAAAAAAACATCTTTATAAAAAAAAAATAGAAAACGGGGAGTCTATTTATTTATTAATTTATTTTTTTGCAATTGTTTTTGGTGGCAGTAGTGATGCAGAAATTGCACAGCTCACTTCTGAAGTACTTCCGATTTAAGTGTCATTCATAGAGATGTGGAAACTGGTTTGAAGGTTTAGCTTTCCCTTGAGTGAAAACCCACATCCCAAACCACCAGCTCATATTGTAACAGAACAGAACAGAAGATACATCAGAGGAACAGTGCTCTGATTGTATATATATTTTTGCAAACAACATGCTCAGGTTTGTGGGAGTTGTCAAAAGCAATGGTTTGAACAAGAAATGTGACTCTTTGCGGTGGCCTCGTATTTCTGGCTTAGTGGAGGGAGAGGAGTCACCCTGCCACAGTACACGGGATGTAATCAATCTCAAAAAAGAAATTATTTCTTGAAACCTTTTCCTATACTAACAAACAATAACCACATTTTGCTCTGCAGTTTTCAAGCACCCTAATTGCAAAATCGCTAAGATACTGCAAAGCCCCAGTATAACTGTGTCCGTGAGAAGTGTAATGAAGGACATTTTTCTATTTCCAGTCACGTTCCCCTTAAAACTTGACCAAATCTCTGAGTTTGCTGAACCTGAAAGGGTCAGTTGCACCATTCATGTAACTCATGAGACATTCAGGTCTGCCCTTAAACACTTGGGCACGCAAGTATGACATATTGATCAATGGGCACGTCTCAAACAGAGGCCGATCTATCCAAGTTAAAGCCACTTGCCAAACGGATGCCGTTTCAGCAGTAATACATCCCCTGTGGCAGACAGCCCTAACATTTGGACCTCTCTTCCTGCTGCTAATACAGCCTACTGACATAAGTCACTCCAAAAAAATGAGATAGACAGCAAGATGGAGAAAGAATGTGAAGAGGACAGCCGAACCCAATGCTCAGAAAGGCATTATTGATAATACACTAATGCATAAGGCATTAATCTTAAGAAGTGGGAAAAAAAAATTCAAAGCTAAAGTTTAATTAAAAAATGCTCTTTTGTTTACTTTTAATCATGTCTTTCCAAGGCCACATGACTTTCTTCTGTGGAACAAAAAATATGTTTGTTTGTTTTTTTAAAAGTGAACTGAATTTGAGAGTTGGATCAATAAACAAATCATTTCTTTACGGTGGCCGAGAGAGCTCAACGCGCTGCAACTTTAAAATAACACATGCAAACAGAAAAAAACGGCTGCAACTTAAAAAACATCTTCATCAATTTGACA
>JAUMHP010000063.1:12716894-12768315 GCA_032361065.1 Enteromius trimaculatus
GTTGCAGCCGTTTTTTTCTGTTTGCATGTGTTATTTAAAAGTTGCAGCCATTTGTTTCTGTTTGCATGTGTTATTTTAAAGTTGCAGCGCGTTGAGCTCTCTCGGCCACCGTATTTCTTTAATTCAGTTCTTTCCATTGAACTTACAAATCATGCTAATTCATCTCACTGACAAACTACTCTTAAGTTGTTTATTTACTTGTGATTAATGCTATAAACTGCATTAAAAAGAGCAGTTTTTTTGTATTCACATCAAAACAGACTACAGGTTTCAATCGACATGAGGTTTTGTAGATAATAACAATTTTCCTTGCTGGGTGAACCATTTCTTTTAAGATCCTTCTGGTCTCTACAGACCCATGCAGTGATTTCAGAACAAAGAGCAGAGACTTAAATCTACTGTACATCAACATTTTATTGAACTGTAACATCTCTTTCCTGCTTTCTTCTGTCTTTTCTCTTGTGGCCTCTCCTCTCTCTTGTTGAAATATGCATGCACTCTTTCCGTCCTTCCCTCTCTGATGGACACATTAGGGAGGATGGTGTACACCAACATGCCATCTGAAGTCCAGCATTTTAGATGCTGTCATTGCCTATAAAACATTTAAGCATAGTTCTTTTCCCACAGGCACTGCAGAAAGGCTTGTAATTAAATGAACAGCTTGTCCAAAGAATAAAAAAAACACCTGTCAATCAGTGCTATTAATTGGATATAGAGCAACAATGCTACTGCTAGCCTGCTGTATAGATTGGTTTCCACAACAGGTTCTGATCCATAAATAATGGAAAGCTTGAGATATGTTTTAACCCTGAGAACTAAAGAGAAAAAGTGCTTTTGATTGAAAGTCCAGGAATTGCTCAGTAAGAAACAAGATCCTTGAGACATAGCATCTTGTAGTGTTTCCTCAACATGTGCTGCAGATCTAAGCAAAGAAGTTTATTTTTGTTTCTTCTCACCATTTGAGGTTGTGCATATATGCATTTATGTCGTGCTTCCTCAAATCTTGCTCTGGAGGGCCATGGATAGTTTAGCTCTAACTCTAATCAAACACATCTCAAGTTCTTCAAGATCCCTAAAAAAAAAAAAATCACAGGTTTGAGGAACCAGATTTGAAGAACCCTGATTTATGTTGCTTTGTCAGTCTGTGACATCCCACTAGGGCAGACAATTTCAACATCCTGAATGCTGGAAGCATCAGTGATATCTCCCTCGCTCCCTGCGCTACTCTTGGAGGACGTGCTGTGCACCAGGGAGGTCATCTTTTGTCCGTAGAGGTCTCCTATGTAAAGAAAAGGCATGCTAAGATTTGGCAGTTTTTCGTCGTCTTGCTGGAGCTGGTCAGACTCCACCAGGGCTTTCTGTCTCTGGTAGTACTTGGAGAACTTGTTAAAGATGATAGTGATGGGAAGGGCGACTACAAGCAGGCCGCAAATTATGCACAAGGTGCCGATGAGTTTCCCAGCGAGCGTAACGGGATAAGTGTCGCCGTATCCCACCGTGGTCATGCTGATCGTCGCCCACCACCAGCCAACCGGTATGGTCTGCAGTTCGGACTCCTCGTTCTCCCTCTCCACAAAATAGATGAGCACTGAGAAAATGGAGATTCCCACGGAAAGGAAGAGGATGAGGAGTCCGACCTCATGGTAGCTGTGACGGAGCGTCGCCCCAAGCGAACGCAACCCGACCGAATGCCGGGCCAGTTTGAGGATGCGAAAGATACGCATGAGTCGCAGGATTTGCACGACTCTTCCTACATTCTCAAGCTCTTCGCTTTCTTCGGCATCCATGGTTTCGAACGCCAACGTGGCGTAAAATGGAACAATAGAGGCGAAGTCAATGATGTTTAACGCATTGCTCAGGAATTTGCACAAACATGGTGTGACGGCTAATCGTAGGATGAACTCGATAGAAAACCAGAGGACACAAAAGGTCTCAAATGCGGCCAACACCGGGTCCTCCACTTCTTTGTCGTTAACATCCACTTTGTGGAACTCAGGCATGCTATGAACGCACATGGCTACGATACTCATCAATACCACACTCAGTGAAAACACTGCTATTATTTTCGCAGAAAGCGAGTATCCCGGGTTTTCCAGTCGCAGCCAAAGTTCCTTACGCCACTCTGAGCACCAGGTGCCCTCAAACTTTTCTAGGTCTTTGTCAAACGCCGACAGTTCCTCCATAGATGAATCTAAGCTGTCTTGCAGCTGGTTCTGCAGGTCATCGTCATTTCCCCAGTCTTGATCTCCTGCGTACTCTTTCTGTTCTTGAAATCTGTTGCTGCAGCAAGCGTCCAGGTGAAGCTCCTTGATGCCCCAGTATTCTAACTCCTGGCTGAAGCTAAACACACACAACTCTTCCATCAGGTGGATCTTTCCGGTATGATAGAAATTGAGCACGTAGCGGAAAAAACGTGGATTCCGGTCAAAATAATACTCGCGTTCGGCTGCAGCATAGTCATCGCAAAGCTGGAGAATAGCAGCCTCTGAGCTGCAGTAGAGTAGTTGGGCCAGTCGCGTGTGGGGGAAGCGTTGGAGGAGCACTCGTTCCACTTGCTGCTTAAAGCCGCCGACGTTGAGGTTGATGAAGCTCTCCTCGGGGCCTTGGCGGTGCAGGACCTGCCCATAGACCATGATGGATGCCAGAACATGAAGGAGTAATTGGGACTGTTGGGCTAATAAGTTTTGGAGAGTCTCAGCTATGTCTGCATTCCTATAACAGAGGGGGGGAAAAAAATCCAAATTAGCACTGACCTGTTGCTATCGAAACACAAATTCCTGCACATCAAGTATATATAGCCTTTTTTTCTTCAGTACTCCTTGCCTTAATTCACTGCACTGTATTCAACTGTATGACAAGACAGAAACTTGATTAGATTTAAATACGGAGACAGAAAGACAGACATACAGTCAGCTAATCTATTATACACTGCTTCTAACTGTAACAACTGTGATGGGATAAAAGCATTCTGGACCCCAAATCAGCCTTTATAGCTGCTAATGGGTATTGATTTTGTACAGTGTCGTAAACAAAACCTCAATGATCATTATGAGCATTTTAACACGAACTCTGACTTTCTTTCCCAGCAGTACTGCAGGGCACAGTCATGTCAAGATTTCAGGACATTCAGCGAACACTTGACAGTTCTGATGTTCTTAGTTAATATTTTTATTCTGAGATGATGAAACACAATTAGGTCTAATGGTCTAAGACCACTATTGAAAATGTTATTTATTTTATTAATTTAAAAAGAAAGAAAGAAAAACTGTCTTCATAATCAAGTTAAATTAAAAATTTAAAATTGTTTTGCTTTAAAAAATATTAAATAATAAAGTTTGCATACGAGCGTGATTTTAAAAAAAGTATTTGGTTTGTCCGTCTTTTGCTTTAATGGCAGAATGAACTCCACAAGTTTGTATAACACCCTATAATAACATTCTCCAGAGAAACATCTTGTAATTTAATGTACAAAGTGACATTATGAACGTCACAAAGTTACTTAGTGACCTATAAATGATGCAAAAAGTTCAATATTTCGTCATATAATTTCCTTTTTTTTAATGTATTACATCAAGCTTTAATTAAGATTGGTTTTCAATATTGTGCAGAATTTTAGACCTGTGTATGCATGTAGGCTAATAATACACTTTGCACGGCATAAAACGAAAGTAGAGTTCTCACTAGACCTCAAAACAGCAAACTCTTATATTTGGGTACATCAAATTTCTAAATGCCATATTTAAGTGTCTGCAAGGTGTGTGTAAGTGCAAGCGCGCTTTGCTTAATGGAACAACAGCACCAAGGACAGCACCAAAGTGAAGTTCAAAAGCAACACTACGTAACACAGAAGCAAATGTCACACTTTACCTGTTTTCCTTTCTTTTCTAACGGCATCAGTGTACTGCAAAGACGTTCGGTGTGGATATTGCCATCTTCCAGCGCCTTCCTTGGTGGAGTCGAGCCCGGTGTGCGCTCGTTCGCAGTGTTTGCCCCATGTCCCGCAGCAGACTGTGTCGGGTGGGACACTTGGCACACAGTGTGCCGCTAACGCACTCGCGGTGCCTCGGGGCAGCTGCGCGTCCGTGCGTCACTGGCCCGTGGCAACTGAAACGCGCTTGCGCTTTGCGTTACAGGACGCGCCTCCACAAGCTCTACGGAGGAACAATGATTGAGTACAAAAAAATCGGAGGACAGAGAGGTGAAATCAGGGCTAGAGACCGACACTTTGACCACCCGTGAAGGCCAGTTAAAGGATTAGAAAACTAATAAAAGACTGAGATTAACGATCCCTTGAGTTACTACTGAGGAAGACAGCGGATGTCGCATGGATTTTGTGAAAAAGAAAAGCAAGCACATACTTAAAAAATTGAGAGGAAAAAAAATCGTCGCTGTTTTAGTGTGTAATTTAATTGTTTTTCAGGACTGACGGATATCAGCATCGACGTAAGCTACCAGCAGTTGCGTTAAGGAGTGTGAAGTTTTTATACCATGCAAAAAGCGCGTGGTTTGTCAACAAGTTCACTTTCTTTAGTGAAAGTATTTCTCACGGGCGCAGCACCTGTCGCACGTGCAGAGGACTTGACAGAGGATGCCCTCTAGAGGCGTCAAGAGTGCGTCGTTTTAATGTTTCTCTTTAAAGTCAGGTTTTTTTTGTTCACTCTAAAAAAAGAAAAATGTAAAGAAAAATAAAATATTTTGGTCCAACAACGCCGTTACTTACGCTCAAAAACACTATAAATGTATCAAGCGTATGCAACAAGTAACAATACATTCTGACAAAATCGTCATTAACCTACTCGAGAGCAACTGTAGAGGGCAGCATTGCGTGACATAAAACAGATTCTATATATGTAAAAGTTTTACTGGACATGTGTGCCTACAATTAAATACGTAGATTTCAAATTCAGAACTGATAAAAGGGAACAGCAAAGTCTGATTGATTTGAGACATCCTTTTGTAAATATAGAACATTTATTTTATACTGCAATCAATACTAACAGAATATATATATATATATACACACACACACACTGAATTTCTTTTTTTACTAAAAACGTCACAATCACAATTAAACACAAACAGTTATTAGCCAGATGATTCATTCCTAATTTTGCAACGTTTAACTAATTTTTATTTAAACTGTTGACTTGAGTGTGATAAATGTGATGATTGACATAAAACATGACTGGTTTATGTAGAATTTTGGTAGATAATGTAAAAATAATATAATTATATACATAGGCACGTGAAAATTCCACATATAAAAAATTAGTTTTTTTAAATTATTTGCTTGAAAATCCAAATTACATATATTTTAAGCCTTCTACTCTGGCAGAGTTTGTGACCCACAGTACATCAAAAAGACTGACATTTCTGAGCTTGGAAAAGAAATAGAGAAAATCTATCCCACTGGGGAGTGACAGAGTGGACAGAAGTTGTGTTGTGTGATATCCTGCTCCAAAGCACAGTGCTTACACACACTGCACATCCAGAATTGGTACTCTGATATCACTCTTCCTGTCACTATACAGGTGGGCAACTTGCCCTCCGGCCTGAGAAAGAAAGGAAATAATAAAAAGAGAGGAAAAAAGAAAGAGAGAAAGTCAAAATGCATCATGACACATGCTAGTTTAACCAGTTTAACACTGTTTTACAAACATAATTAGAACAGTTATTTTGCTGACTCTTTTATTACTTAACTTTACTCTGGAAAACTTTACCCTGTAAAGGTATGCGATGTGTATATGTCCTTTCTGGGGTTTGTAGAGAATAAATGATAATGGACAGTGTCAATGAGGAAAAAAGATACATTATCGTTCAAAATGTAAGTAAGATTTCTTTTTTTAAGAAATTAACACGTTTTTTAGGCAATGCTCCAGCAAGTGACTAAAGGCACTTATAATGTTACCAAAAAAAACTTTTAAATAAATGCTGTGCTAATGAACCTTCTTCTCAAGGAATCCTGAAAAATAAATAAATCACAATTTCCAATTAAATATTTTGATAACATAATAAGTGCACCAAGTCAGCATTTTAGAAAAAAAGGATCCTGTGACACTGAAGACTGGAGTAACGAGGCGGTAAAATAGGCTTTGCTGTCACAGGTATAACTTACAATAATACAAATTTGTTTTTAAAAAGGATAATTTAAAATGAAATAGTATTTCGCAAAAATACTGAATTTTAAACCAAATATGCGTAGCCTTGGTAAGCATATGAGACTAATTAAAATAAAAATAGAAATCTTGCCGACTCCAAACGTTTTCAATGGTAGTGTATTAATAACCTTCCCACTGTTTTACTACAGTTTACAGGAGGAACTGTGCTGATGAAATATTCTGAATGATCTGGAAATTTCCAGTCACCCGGCACACTGCAGTGAAACAGGTCTATGTCATACATGCTGACACTTAACGCCACTCATCTCACACTACTTTACACTCACAGCTCTATCTACCAGCCGTAATGAAGGATCTGCCTCAGTTATCAGTTAAACAGAGCCTGAGAATGTTTCCAGTGGTTGTTCAGTCAATAATGTATTTGGCTGTTGCCTTGCTCTCATACCCTTCAGTGAGACTGTCTCGCTGACTTTGCCGAGTGTCTCGAGGGCTGTGTTTGGTGAAGATCTCCAGGGCGAGGTCTTCATAAAGCTGCCTCTGATCTGGAGTCAGTGTTTCCAGAGACTCCAGCTTAATAAAGGCACGCGAGCAAGTACCAAACGCACAGTTGGCAGATGAGCAGATGGCTAGCAGAGAGTAAATCTCCACAGCAGGAATAATATCCTCATAGTCTCGGAGATGGAGAGCTAGAAATACAGAATCAAGCAGTTATTGCTTTTCTTTAAATTTGAAGAACAAAAGATTTTAATAAGAGACACTTTTCACAGAATGTTAATTTTCATACTGCACCACATAATGTCGAGATGCCTAAATTCACTTTTTAAACTAAGCGTTGCGTTTTTACTGTTTTATTTGAACTTATTTAGCCAAAATTATATGGAATTTTAAAGTTATCTGTGATGACACACGTTTATTAATATATATTTTCATAATTTGAATGTCAGTGCATTTCTAATTTAAATACCTTTTATTAGAATATTTTAAGATTTTAATATTAAGCGTGGAAAACACTGCTATCTGAAAAGCAGAAGTATTAACCCACACACATATAAGCACACTTTTCCAGGTGGTCCTATATGTGATGTAATCTGTGGTTTAAACATCTTGTCTAGACCTTCATGTAAGCAAACGATTTTTGCGAGTGTGTATGTGTGGACTGAATGCTATGAAGACTTCACTTTGAGTTTGTTTTTTTAGTTCAGGTAAGAGATTTAACACTTTATGTGCGCAGACAAGGCCAGACATACCATGCATGCATTCTCATACACACATGCTCTCACACACACAGAGATCGTCACAGACTCCTCTGAATAACTACATGGAGATCATTATCATTTTCAGCAAATGTATTGGGGTAGATAAAAAAAACAGAAAATGGTGTTAAAATTTAAACCTCTTTAAGTGACTAAATAATGTAATAATATTCTAATAGAAAGTGTGTATATGCTATCACATGGGTTTTAAGTGTTACCTGTCCTCATGGCCATGTCCACCTTGCCTTCGTACAGCTGTCTCTGCGCAAGTAGGAAGAAATGATAGGCCTCTGCCCCACGCCAGGCGTCATCCAGGATACGGCTGTCTGAAGACGACTCATCTTCTTCTAACAGCCCTGCTAATGCACTGATAGCCTGAAATAAATCAAACATACAAATTACCCACCACTAGGCTGTAAATGAGCCCTTCATCACAACTGATTTCCTGCTCCTCCGATGCCGCTGGACTCTGAGTCAGGCTGCAGCTGCAGACCGCTGCACTGAGAGTTACCGACTACCACAGCACTGTGCAGAGCTCACAAAATGATAATAAACCTGTACTTTGTTAGACCTGTGCTACATCTAAACTACACCCAAAGAATATGTACTTTCAGGGTACCTCTGATTTCTTGCCCTTGATTTTGCTTTGTTGTGAACTTTTGATCTGGGTGTGGAAGTTCTCCACCAGCAGGGCGGCGAGCACATACAGCTTCTTCACTCGCAGTGGTCGCGTTCTCTTTTTCGCCTCTTCTTCTGCGATCTGAGTTGAAATAAAACATGTCATAAAAATATTTTAAATGGGAAGAGTGGACATTTTTGCAATTCCATCATCCCTAGTTTCATCTCCACTGACAGTTTTCTTACACCGGCTGATACAAACATACCTTAAACATGAGTTTGGCAGCATCCAGGAAGTGATGGGCTTTTCTGTAAAGCTCTACAGCCTCTAGAGTTTTGTTTTTCTCCAGCAGATGAGAGGCATATTTGGACAGCAGAGGCCCAATTTCCTTCATACTGTGGTCTTTGGCAAGTTCAACAGCTTTGTTCCACTGAAACATGCACGCGATTAAAATGTATTTTTGCTATTGCACATTTGTTACATCTAAACATTCATCACAGACAGGTTTCATGAGCAGACGAGAGTGATGACGTTCCAGCTGCATCTGGATCTTTGAGTAGAACTGATGATGAGCACTGTGATCTCTCTGAACCTCTCATTTAAACTAATGACAGAAGCATCATTATCTCTAAATGGCCCAAAAAAAAAAAGTCAAAGAAAAGGCAATGAGTCAGAATGTATTCAGTGAAGAGAGGGAGAAAAAGGTCTTTTGAGAAACGCATATTAAATAGGGCTTTCAAAGTCTTTAACGCAGATAATGGATAATAATTATTTAAATTCATTGTTGATTTCTAAAGATTGATCAGAAATGTTGCAAGAGAAACAGCACAAAATTGTGTCAGTGAGTGCAGTTTATTTTTCCAGTTGGTTACTAAAGAAAAAAGATTATTTATTGAACAATTTATTTAAAAATGATATCCTGAGAAGAAGCTTAACAAATGTAAAGCTTTATGTAGACTTCGTACAGCTGAATTAATTTAATTAAAAACAATATATATTAAATATCACCTGGAAGTAAAGGACAATGCTATTTGTACAAGTGTAGCTCTTAAAAGTACATGTATCAATTAATTCATAAAAGTGTCCAGAGTTAAATTATTTAAAATTAACTAATTATTTTGAGTTTAGGTGTGCAAAATATATAATATCAATGAAATGAGAAAAGAGTACGGTTGTTTCTTGTCTATCTCCGTTTTGTGTCTTTATCTTTTTTTTTCTTTAAAAAGGATCCAGATGCTTCAATTACAATGAACAGATTAATCAACAGACAGCCCCAATATACTGTAATATGAATATAATTCATACAATTCATATATTATCAACACATCCTATAACTATCAAAATCATACAACAGCCTGTGTATAAACACTCACCTGGTTTAGATGCACACAGGCATCCACAGCTGCTTTGGGCTGGTTACATTTCAGAAATGCACTGACGGCCTGCTCACACATTCCCACGGTAACAAACATCTGACCAATGTCCTACACACACACAATAAAGCACAGTTCAAGCTATTAAGACAACCTGAACCAAACAGTGCTGCTTGGTGTGTTGTGAAAGAAACAGAAAAAAGAAAGCACCCACTGGTAGAAGTTTATGGTTTTCTGGTAGGGAGTTTGCAAGTCTCTCCAGACCATCGTAGTCCTCCAGCATATAATAACACTCAGCCAGACGCTCCTGGTTACGACCCTGAAGATAATACTGCACTGCATTCAACCTGTGGAACGCACACACACTTCAAGACTTTTTCAACACTCAAATAATACAATTATTACTCAAGTAAAAGGAAACATTTTTACACATTAATTAATTTTGTCTTAATGGCTTATGTCTAAATAAGTGTATGACACTGAAACTTTTGTGTGGCTTTGGACACACCCACATACAAATCCACTAAATATATTGATAAACACAGATGCACACCGGAACTTAAATAGCCTACCATTTCTGTCTGTCAGCAAAATAGTCTCCTATGGCATTGTATGCCTGCTCCAGAAGAGCATCATCAGAATCACCTGATCCTGTCTTCAACAACTGCAGAACCCTGAACCAATCACCGAGCTTTATACGCAAACCTATCGCCAAATCCCTAGAGACCAGAGGGAGAAAGATGAAAGATGAACATTCAAATTGATTTCTGTTGCTTTTTCAATTTAGTTAATTAAAATGTTGGCCATGACTGCATTAAAAAAAATACAGCTCCGAAAATTGATTTGAGTGTTTTTTTCAATCTAAAAATCATCCATCCACATAGCTCATTTATTTTAGCACTTGATTAAATTAAAATAATAAAGTAATTTCTTGTTATATGCCAGAAGAAATATGAATAGCTTTGTTTGGTAAAAAAAAACTCAAATTGTAAAAGAAAAAAAGGATATAATGTAGAAAATAGTAAATTTGTAATATTGTAATACAGTGTCAAAGAACAAACCTCACCAGCATAAACTGTACAGTGAACACTATATATGCTGAATGGTGATACTATTATATTTCTTAATATTTTTAATTAGCTTTTCATTTTTATTTTAGTTTTAGCAATGTTGTTGTGTGCTTTTATCATTTGTATTTGTTTTGTTTTTTATTTTATTTCAATCTAACTTTAATTTATTTGTATTTCAGTTTTAGCTTTCCTTTAGCTTTTCATTTGATATAAAATGAAAAGCTAAAAAAGATTATATATATATATATATATATATATATATATATTTTTTTTTTTTTACTTCATCGAAATTCTTGAATCAGTAGTTTTAGCTAATAACAACACCACCGTATATATCAACTGAATTATTTAGGTTTATATAAGAAAATTAGAACTAATCAGATTAAAATATTGCTTTTTCTCAATTTAATCAAATTAGTGTAACATTATATATTTTATAAGTGAAGTGTACTCTCCACAGAGATTTTTTTCACAGGATATGAATCTGCTCTAGGTTTGTGTATGACAGCATGCATATGTCTGTGTGTACCTGCGATCCATGTCCAGGTACATCCTCTCCGCCTCTTCAAACCTGCTGAAGTAAGCAGCTATCTCGGCTTGTTTCATGGCTTCACTCTGTAGGTTGCTCAGGCTCTTCACAAATTCGATGCCCTGGTAGTCTCTACAGCGCACAAATGCCTGTTCGGCCATCTTCAGATCCAGCTTCTGCAGCGCTGCTTCTGCCAAGAGACGCCTGGAAGTGCATACACAGATATATTAGCGCTGATTAAATTATTTGTATCATATTGGATCTCAACAAAGAGCAAACAGCAACATAAATCTAGACAAATAGAAAATAGCATTTATAATCGTTCAGCTGCATAGTGCTAAATCTGTTTGACTGATGACATCCCAGACAGATTTATAGAGAAGTGAGTCGCAAAAGGTGGCCAAAGAGGGTGAAGTGACTCTGTCCGGAATCTTTTCAGGCACTCATGGAAAGCTAAGAAAACCTTTGACCTCTGAAATGCTGGCATGTTAAGGATGAGCAAAATCAAACAACAGAGTCTTTGAGCTCTCACGCTCGTATTAAAACAAACACACAGACTGAAAGAGAGCTGACACAGCTCTTGTTTTCCTTACACTATATTTTTTTATAGGATTCCCTTTCCAGTTTCCGCCTGAGAGTGTTACTTGATAATGTAAATCTCTATTTCTTGTTCACATTTTACCCCAAAATCACAAAATAACACAACATTTAAAAATGTAGATTAAAGACAATGCAGCAAATTTTAACATAGAAACTTCTAAATTGTTTTTGAGAGCATCACACAAATTATTCAACAAATGGTGAAATTGTAAAGAGTCCTGTCTATGTATGTTAGATCGCTGGGTTTACCTCCCTGATTCTGTAGCAAGAGTCCAATCTCAAATTCCTCCTTGAGCTGTGAGAACTGACAGAGCCACTAAAACTCCAGTGGTTCGCTAAATCAATAGAGCCACTCCAAAACTGCAATGTTTTATGACTACAGGTAACATCATTCCCTCTTTCATCTCTGTCTTAGATTATTTATTTAAAAAAAATGAACACAACCATAAATAATTGCACATTAAAGTGTCTCCTCACATTTCAGTTTATTTTATTATTTCAGGTTTCCTAAAAGCTCAGAAGGACAAAGTTCTCAAGAATCCAGAAGTGTGCTGTCTTAATGGTTTCATCTTCTCCTGCCAGTGCCAGGATCATTATTCAGATCATAAAACTGTAGCTCACACTTCATTCAGACTATAAAACTGGACCTCATACTTCCCACTTCCATGATGCACACTCTTAAATCTTTAAAAGTATAACAAACAAAGTTCTGCTAAATACATAAGAAAATGCATTTTATTCGTCTTTCTGTGTGCACAGGTCTGCTTAAATAAATAACCAAACCGCCCCATTTATTGTGTGGAATGAGTGTGTGTCTCACCAGAGACGTGGATGGGGATTGTCCTCAATAAACTGAGAAGCATCTTCAATTCCAACCTTCTCAATAAGTGCCCTGCTGTCCCTCAGTGAGCGGATCTCGAAGTTTATTAAATAATCTTTATTTGGGACTTCTGGATCCTGAAAGATAATTATAAATAAATAAATAAATATATGCAGTGTGCACAAAACCTGCCAAATTAAGATAACATAATAATAATATATTTGATAATAAATAATAATTTGATAGAAATTGATAAAATAACATAGCACAGCTTATATTTATATATATATAGGCTTTTTTAACATACTTTTATTCATTTTCATTATACAATTGTTATTTTTTTAGCCCTGGAAATCTTTCAATATTCACAAGTTAAAAATAAATTCATATGAATTGATTCAGTACAATATATTCCAACCAACCCTCATAATCTCATCCAATAGAACAGATTTGATCTCCAGATCCTCAAAGTGGCAGATAAAGCCAGATGTTTGAATTGGTTCCTGTGTTTAAAACACAACATAAGAGTTTGTCACGAGAATACACTAATAATGCCGCAAATTAACTGAAGTAACAGATTTGTTTAAGTAAAGTTTAAACTGATTAATTATGAATGTACGTACATATAACATTTGTGTCAATATTAGTTATAATGTGTGAACTGGACCTGTAAACTACCAGCTGTCCTTCTGAAGAAAAAAGCTTTGCTGAATCTCTGCAGTGGGTGTTCTGATCTACAGGCTCCGTGATTTACTGAAGCTGGCGTGTGTGTGTGTGTGTGTGTGTGTGTGTGTGTGTGTGTGTGTGTGTGTGTGTGTGTGTGAAAACGGCAGCACTTCCTGAACTGAGTAAACTTAACAGTGCATTAGCTCTGACAAAACTGTCTCCCTTTCTTTCTTTTCATTTAGGTGTTGTTTTTTTTCAGTCATCCTATTTTCCCATGCCACAACACTCAACATATATGCGTAACTATTTCTCTATGTCTCACCTCAGGGTCCAAGTTTCTAAAGACATACATTCTGGTTTTCTCCATCATGGAGAACAGATCTGGGTTGTCATTAGCCCATTTCATGTCCCAGACATCCTTGCGTTCGAATTTAGATGGGTCTCCAGCTGCGGACCCACCCTCTGCATCTCCTGACGAAGTCCGTGTCTCTATGTCCAAAAACGTCAACACGCCCGTAATGTCTATAATAGCCAGCCGGCTAGAAAAATACATTTATTTTAAAACAAACTCTCACTATAAAAGCAGGGAAAAGGAGTGATTGGACTAACACTGATAGTGCCAAAATGACCTAAAATTACAAATGAACAAGAATGGAGAGGAAAAAAGGAGAGAGAGGAATCAGACCTGGAGTTACAATTAAGGGACAGCTGATACGGTCTGGAGGTAAGGGAATATTTCTGCAGGAGGGTAATGTTCGGCAGGCTGTATCTCTGTAAGATACCAGACTCACGGCCCTGCATACATCACAAGCACACGTCAATCAAACTGAAACTTTGAAATGAAAAGGCATGTGTTCTTGTGTAAATCAGACATACCACTATAAGCATTCTGTCTGATGCTGTGATGCAGCAGATCAGATCTCTTGTGGACTGAAACAAACAAAAAGAAAATCACTGTCATGATCCGTTTCTCAGAGCTGTCACACATATATTAGAAATGTAAAAATGTGGACTGCAGTCTACTGTAATGTAAATACAGGTTTAGATTAAATTTGTATTACAAAGATGTGTGTATCAAAGAAAACAATATATAAAATAATTCTTAAACAGACTGAGCAGTGTTTTATGACAGCTTTTACCACTAATCCTCTCACGAGAGGCTGAGAGAGCCACAGGTGAGTGTCTGTGCTGAGTGTACTCACTGTGAAGGCTTTGGCAAAGTTCAGCGTCCCATCCGATGTTCCGCTTGGACTGTCATCGATGTGATAAACTCTAGAGAAAAGAGTCAGCAAGACAGAGTGAAAAGAGACAGTGTGCAGGTAAAGTGAGGAAGAATAAGCAAGAGAGGCAATGCCTTGGTGTATTTCTATCATGTGGAAGGGAAACTGAACACCGGGTCCCGTTCCAGTCTGTGTGGGTCGCAGAATTTCATCGCACAGCCAAGAACAGAACTTTTCCAAAGAGTTGCTGTCAGCGAGCACACGCTCACACCATCCTGATAGACAGACAGGCAGACAGGCCTGCCCAAAGTCTGTACGCCTCAATAAGGAACATCATTTCATCTGATGAAAGCTTACATATTACACAGATCTGCTACTTTTATTTAGCCACTGAGTCTGAGACATGGGACAAAGCCTGTATGGCAAATTGAAATGCAGCTAGATTTTGAAGAAGCTATATTTCCACTCTGAAATAAACGTTAATTGATATGCTCTTAAAAACAAAAGCACCAATTTATTCATTTGTCTTATTTCATTATGACATGATCACTATGTCCTCTTTTCAAAAATAAAATGATCACTGCATTAAATTCTTGTGCACTTGTTGTTGACTGATAATGTTGACTGGCAGGCACAGAAAAAATATGAAGAAAATTAATACATTCATTGATCAAGCATGCATTAAATTGATCATTAGTCATTATATGTTTCTAACAATATTTACATCTATTTACCAAAAATCCATGGAAAAAATAATCAGCCTCCACAAAAAACACTTTCAACACAATTAAGCAGCACAATAAATATTTCTTATTATTATCAATGTTAAAAACAATCTAACAATGATAATAATTAGAAATGTTTCTTAAGCACCAGAATTCCGCAGACAAGAATGATTTCTGAAGAATCATATTAGTCTGGACTAGTGTAATGATGCAGAAAAATCACAAGGATTAAATATATATTTAAATATAAAAGAGGTATTGAAAATTGTAATAATACAAGTATTATATTATGTTACATAATAACACAATATTACTCTTCTAGTGCATTTCTGATCAAATAAGTTCAAATGCATGAAAATAATACTGACCCCAAACTTTTAAATGTTAAAAGACGACAAAATCTCAGATTTCATCAAAAATATCTTAACTTGTGTTCTGAAGACGATCGAAGATCTTACAGGTTTGAAATGACATGAGCGTGACTAATTAATGACAGAAATTTTATTTTTGGGTGAACTAACCCTTTTAATCCCTCTAAATAATACACTGGTGACCTTTGACCCTCACCTCTCTCGACCTTCCTTTCTTGTCTTGGCAACCTGGTTGATTTCAAGAGCAGTGAGTTTCTTAGCCACACGATATTGCCAAACATAAAATGCTTCCTTAGATGCAGCAATCACGTGAGTCTTCGTCATAGTGACAAAGAGGGGGTCTGAGATAGCAAACAGAGAGCAAAAAATTGTGAAAGCCATTTACATCATTATTAACAAAAAGGTTATATTAAGGTATCCATACATCAAAGTAATCTGTTAAAGATTTGTGCTATTTCAAATGCTATTGAAAATCACTCAAACCTTTTTTTCAGAGCAGGATTCAAAGTCAGATTTCACTTAAAAATATGTTTTTCTATGAGTAACTACAGATTATGTTGTGTGTGGATGTTCTAACTCTGAAATCTGTTTACAGAGAGATCAGGCTGAATGTCTGCAACAGATCTGCTCTCCCAACCAGGAGAGGAATTTAGCGGGATGCCAATGGGAGTGACAGGAAAGGAGCTGGGATTCCCACAGCAGCTTTCACACCATGTATGTTGGTGTTACATCATTACAAACAAAAGCAGTCTGCTTCTTATCATCAAAGATACTGTTCTAAATGACATATATGTCAAATATGCATCAAGCATAGGGCAATTTAGACAATTTATTTGAAACCAAAAATGACAAAATTAGAAATAATCTAATAAATATAGAGCTCTTGTTAATAATACACATCTCCCTGGAATGCTGTTGATTCTATAACAGACTGTTGTCCCAGGAAACAATAGCTCAAATGATAAAATAATTTCAACAACAATGTGCATTTATTAATTTATTTGATTCTGGGTCTTCCTAACCCTTGCTTAAAACTTTATTTTGACCTTCTGAATCTGCATGATGCCTTATATATAGAGACAGTGAAAAATATTTGACCCACCGATGTCAATATATTTTGAGTCCTGTGGGGTTCCAATGGAGTTACACAACACCAAAGCATACTGTGGACAAAGGACAGACAGGCATCTCTTTACTGTATGGAAATACTTCACAAAGCAGCATTACGGAAATATCTGTGAGGCTTTTTATTGCTGATGTTCATAATACCTTTCTCCTCTTAGACCGATCCTTTGAGGTGTTTTGATTGGACAGCTCATTAAATCCCTGTGGTAAAGTGGTTGCATCTGGTGCTTAAGAACAGCTTTCTCAGTTTTAATGTATTAAATTTTACATTAAAATGTTGTCTTTGTACTTTCCTCAACATAGCCCTGGTTGCTATTAGATTGCTATTAGCTGTATTATTGTTAAATCTTTCCTGTCTGTAACTTTCTGGTGTCTGTGATCAGAGTGCATATGGAAATATTTCATTGCTTTTTTTACAGTGGGATTTGAGAAGTGTCTTTACCATAGCCGATCCAGCCTCAGTCTCAATGTCCTCCTAAAAAACAAAACAAAACAAAAAAAACAAAGAATTTGATCAAATTTACACAGATATTCACAAATATGACTAACTTACAACATCCCTCTTCTTTAGAAAAAAAAAAGCATCCTGTTTTAGTACCTGTGGATGTGTGTCGTCCGCTTTGGTGGCCAAAATGCAAAAATCTCCACAGGTGGTGATGGACATGAGACTCTTGACGTATTTTACAAACTTCTCATTATTCTTAGTGTCCCAGAACACCACACTGTACTCCAGCCTATCAGGCCGTGTGTATGCATACACCACCGTGTTACTGCAGTAACCCCACTACAGAGACAGAGTAAGATGTTAGCTCAGTGATGAAAAAAAGCCTCTTATAACCTTTATTTACAGCTAAATTACCTTGTAATCTGGCCGAATGTTAGCAAAGTAAATGTAAGAATCTACAGCTAGGCCAATTCGGAGTCCTCCACCTTCCCATGATACAGCAGTCATCTGCTTGCCAGGAACCTTCAGAGTCCGTAAGTGCTAGACACGTGATGACATCACAGATAAGTGCATCAAAAAGTACCACTGTCGTTAAAAAGTTTATGGTGAGTATGATTTTATTTTTCATTGTATTTAATTTAGTTTTTTTTTTTTTTAAGTAAATAATACTTTTATTCAGAAAGCAAGCATATAATAATATTATATTCAAATTAAACTCTTAAAAGACTTTTCTCAAAAACCTTACAAAAGTCTTACCAAGTCCAAACTTGTGGACAGTTGCATATGACAAAATATATTATCTTCGTATAAATTGAAATGTGTATGAAGCATGTGTGACCGGTACTCACCTCTCCAAATGGTGTGTAGAATTGAACAACATTTATGTCTTTCTCTGCTCCGCTGTTTCTGAGCGATCCTGCTATAGCTAGAACACTGCCACAGTGGTTCCACTGGATACTGGCCACATGCCACATACCGGTCTCGATGGGCACAGGACCTGCACACATATGCACACACAGTCTTACTCCGATCCGCACTAGAATGCAAGTCACTTAGCATGCACAAAAATGCATAAACTCACTGTCATCACTCTCATGCCTCATCACTTGGCAGTGCCCATTAGTGAAGCAAACAGCAAGGCAGGGGCAGTCTGGTTCCAGATACCCCTCTGTGCCAGGGTACCAGTGAATACCTGCTATATTGAGGGCGCCTGTTGCATTCGCCAAACAACTCATGGTCATCTTCATCTGGGCATAAGCACACACAATAACAGCAAATTTGTGTTTTAATAGCAGTACTACTCAAACTGAATGGATAACAATAAAACTTCCTCAGGACCCCAGAGGAAAACTAGTAGAAGTAGCTGACTAAAGAAACAATGAATAACACAGAGTGTTTTCAGCATCTCAGCACTCACAATGAAGTTTCCCTGGTTGTCGTAGATGTGGATCTCTCCATTGGCCATCCCAAACAGCAGGATCTTACTGTCTGGAGACCAGGCCACGTGTGCTAACTGGGTCCCCTTAAGTTCTTTACCCCAGATCCTGTTCCCTTCAAGATCACAAAACAAACACAAACATTTGAATACAAATAAAATGTACAAGCATGAAATGTCAAAATTATATAATAAAACAACAAACACATGTATCTTGCTGCATTTATTACTTTTTAAAAATGATAAAAAATAATTTTAAATTATAATAAAATACTTAAAAAACACACATTAGGGTAAAAAATTAATAGATATCACCACACTTCCACAGTTACCCATTTGTTGCATTACACGTTTTCTTAACAGTTATGTTTATATATGCAAATCATAAACTGTCTATTTAAATATGTTCTAATTTGTATGCATTTCCAAAACACAAATCTTAATATTGTCAGGTTTAAAATTCCTGTTTCATTTTGTAGACATATTAGTTAAAACGTTTCTTAGGAAATATTTTTTTCTTCATATTATCCCCCCCCCCCCTCATTCTTCAAATAAAACAAAATACTTCAACAGTCATATAAGTAATTCAGGAATAAAACAAATAAAAATTATACATGAACAAACCTCTCTTTAAAAACCCTCAGAATATAATAGTGTATGTGAGCTGAAGTGGAGATTTCTAGCTCAGTGCAGGACAAAAATTGTTTTCCTGTAGTGTTTTGACTTAAAAACAAGAAAATAAATAATTATACATAATAAACAATAGTCCTGTGCTCACCATCCACCGAGCCCACAATCACAGCACCATCCTCATACACAATACAGATCTTCAGACCATCAGCATTCCAGCTCATGCTCCTCACCACAGATTTATTCCTGTTATTAATCATTTCTTCATACCATGAACCTGTTTGGCAAACAAAATCACAAAAAAAAAATGTCACACGGCTCCACATGCACACATAAAAACAGCGCAGACAGGTTGAAGTTTTATATTAAATATTACTGTATTTTCTATAAGGTTTGTTAATAGACTGTGTGCCTTTGTAAAGCATCCAGACAATAATAAGCCCATTCTGGTCACTGGTGGTCAGTTTCTGGTATTGTTCATTCCACGTCACAACCTGCACTGCACCTGCATTGCAAAATTAAAACTCAGAGAGTCAGGACACACAAACGCTAATATGTATAAACACTGAGCTGACACATCTTCATTGTCTTTCTTACCACTGTGTCCCTCCAGTGTCTGATTCATAGAGAGGTTGCTGGGAGCTGCCAAGCCTTTCAGTTTGGCATCATCTAAGAAAAATAAATGTACTTAACTATTGGTTAATCTAGTCCTATGTTGAATATATAGAAATAAACAATTTACATTAGTGTTCATATTTTGTCTGTTCTTATAGAAATGCTGTCAGTTCCGATTCCCACCTGTATAAGTCTCAAGTTTGAGAACTTTTAAAAGCCCATCCTCTCCTCCACAGGCGATAAAACCCTGGTCTTTGCTCCAAGACACACACTTTAAAACGGTATTGTTTGGAATCGCAATCTGAGGATACACAACAAAACCAACGGCCCTGACAAACAAGTTGTATACGCAGAACCAGCTGTCTTTCTCATTAAAACGCTTTTTTTAAGAAAAGCAATGGAAAAGTACTAACAGAAAACCTGAAAAACAAACCCACGCTCAATCAGAGAAAAATATTTACAGCAGTAATATCGTTATAACGCCAGCAGTAATGCAGTTATGATGCAATATATTTTACCATTACCTTCTTACTGAGATATATAAACATCTTTGCTTTAGCTTAGCTTGCTAGCCTGCCTCAGCGTTATAAACCAATTTTCTGTCGGTTTTTAGGGGGGTGCTAAAAGTGTTTTGATCCCGATGACTTTTTTGGATTCCAGCTGTGCCTTCTTTGAAATGAAATGTGTTTTAAAATCCGTTCTTCAAGGCATTTGAATCTTCGGTGTGCGTTCCATGCATCAACGCTGCTGTAAAACGGTTTGCTTGGTTTCTAGGTAACCAAAACCGGAAATGATGTATTATTTAAGAGTTCATGGTATTTGTAGTTCTAATTCTATATAAAACTAATAAAACTTTTTTTTGTCCACATTTAAATGGTTTGTAAAAGTATTATTTATTTTACCTTATTTATTATTTAATCCCAATAAATGATCTTATATTATCTTATATTAATTAATAGGCATACATATGATGGTTAGCTGCTAAAATAGATTATGGAAAGTTGCCATTTCCTGCACAGTGACATGTTGAACTCCATCTCAAAGTAATTTAAACAGCATTTTGGTATTTAATCAAGGGTTCATTAGCTAGTTACACAGAGTATGCTAAGGTACAAAACTGTGCAATATTTACAGTCAGTGTTACACCAAACACTAGTTTTATTGTAGCTTATTGTGTAATCTTTAGCTAATCCGTTACAAAATGTAAAGATAAGACAAAACAGAAAATACCATCAAAGAATACTTTTATTTGTTAGAATTTGTTCATAGATTTTTATATAGCCTGTGTACAAGTATTTAAAATAGACGACAAAATAAAAAGATGTGCGTATACTTTACATTTTACTATTACATTTACTATTTTTTCCCCAAAATAAAAGGAAATGTGCTTAAAAACATGTAACACTTTGTGTCAACAAAGTTAATTTAATATAAAATTATACTCCTCATACTCAGTCCGAACATAATGAAATCTAAAATAGTTATAAGCAAAATAGAAAATAAGATAACAAACTAAATGAGGAATACACGGGATACAGTTTAGGAAGCTAATGAGAGATTTTCTTCTTCTTTCTTTCTTTTTAGAACAAGCTGTTTAGAGTCCCATCCTCCACTCTAGGCACGACGGAGATCAAACTGCTGCACTCTGTTTGAGATGTCATCCAGTAAGTAACAGTTAAGAAAAACATCCACCCGTAATGATCATCAGTATTTCTATAGGACTGATTTCTGGATTAACGCCAGCTTTGGAGAGAAACCAATTTGACACTTAAAAGACATCATAAACCCTGTCCGCTATGTGACTGCGACAAAAAAAAACTCTCTCAAAACAAATGCTGTATTAATCTGAAAGGATATGTCTGCTGTTGAGCGTCTGTATGCTGTTGTGAACCTTCCTCTGAAATGCAATCTGAGCTTCACACATGCAGGCATTCTCAGTCAGATCTCCTCTTGCCTCTTCTGTAAAACAAATAGGCATGTTTTACTGTGTGCAACAAATCTTTCTTTCACTCCTCAATTTATAGCCTACATAACCGAGATAAATATTATCACTGCATGTATAAAGACAATTTTAAAAAACAAACTATCAGAGCACATAAACATTACAGAGCATCGTATCTCATTAAACACATTAAAATTTTATTGACATTTAGCTCGAGCCAAAATGCACAAAATTTACAGGATGCATTTCTTTAGAATGCATCAAAAATATTTTTTATGATATGCATCAAAGTTTTTTCTGATTATTTGATGCATATTTTTATGACAAACCATTGGTCTGCTTAGAGCATGTTTTCTTGTCAGAGTTGATCACATATCCCTCTCTGCATTTGCAGAAATAAGATGCATTGTTGTTGACACAAATATGTTGGCAGTTGTGTCCAAGTGCACAAGCATCGAAACCTGCAAAATCAGCTGAATGAGCAAAAATCACTTCACTAATGATCAAACAAATCTACAAAAATTAAATATTATATATGAAATCATATTATATATTAAAATATTAATAATATTAAACATTATTTTTGAGTCATTGAGGCATTAATTTAATTTCATATATATTTAATTATTACATTTCATATATTATTATAATACAATTTTATATAATTTTTTATTAAATTAAAATATGATCTACTAAACTATAAACTGAAGAAACAAAATAGGATCTTTATTCTCTTACCACAGAGTGTCTCCCTGAACTTAGATGTTAGTTTTTCGATCACGCCGTATGTCTCCACATAAAACACATGGTCATCAAGAGGCTGACTGGCCATCTGTTTGAGAGACCGCATATCTGCTCTGTCAACTCCGACAGCATATATTTCAATCCCAGAAGCCCTTGCTGCTGCTGCCACTTCTTCAACTTTATCTTGCGGCCTCCCATCGGTTACAATGATGGCCACCTTACCGATGTTCTTTTTTAGTGGCCGGGCCCCAGCGCTCTCTGTAAAAACCTGCTCCATGGCAGTCTTGATAGCTTGGCCAGTCATAGTCCCTGTTGAGAGGGGATCGATACGGGAGAAGGCCTGCTTGACCTCTGCCTTACTGAAGTACTTTTTCAGAAGGAACTCAATGTTGACGGTGCTGGCGTAGTTGACCAGGGCCACTCGTGTGGCATCGGATCCGATATCAAGAGAATCAACCATTTCAGAGAGGAAGATTTTGACCTTCTCGAACTCTGCAGGACGGACGCTTCGAGAACTGTCAATGATAAAAACCAGATCTAGAGGACGGCTCTTGCAGAGCTCTGCTGGAGCTGTAAGAGATAAATGATTCATTGAAAATTTGTGTAACGTTATCATTAAAAGGATTAAAAAGTGCAAAGTGTGATGCTGAAAGAGATTAATATGTGTTTATATATGAAAAAGAAAGGCTCCTCAGTTAGCAGTGCAGTGCTGTCAACAAAAAAAAAAGAAAGAAACTAAGTCAGTTAATCCCATTAGTGCTAAACAATTGCATTTCTGCAAACAATAAGCTTGGCATTAGCAAAAATGGCAACATTAATGCTATTTGTCCAGCTTTTTAATGCTAAATAACCAGAAGTATAACAATTTTGTTTCACAATACACTGCAATATAAAAATGCAACAACATATATGATGGATAGAGACAATATTGTGTATAACTAAGAAAAATAACGCAATAGAAGACTCGCATTCTGACAGCACCCATTCATTACAAGGGATCCATTGGTGAGCAATTAATGTAATGTTAGATTTCTCCCAATGTTCTGTTTTAAAAAAAAAACAAACTCATCTACATCTTGGATGGTCTGAAGATGAGTCATTTTAAACAAATCTTGAACTATTCCTTTAAGTGTTTATCATATGTCTTTGAAGTAATAATTAAAACTGTACAAGTTTAACTGATTGTGATACTACACATATTAAGAGAGCATTGTATTGTAAAATCAGTATTGTACATCAAACCCAATCATGAATATATTGTTATACCCCTATAAATGACCATTCAGTTTATTTATGATTTCACCTTGAAAAGAGAGAGGAAAAGAAGAGAAATATTATTTAGAGGGACTGAAGAGGACCAGACTGGTGGTCTGCACCCGGTGGGGTGGGATTGGTCTACCTGGGTCAGTGGAAGGTTCGGCAGGGGCAGGTGTGCCATGAGGGGTACTGACCGGCTCTGCAGTGGTGGTTGTTGTGATTGCTGTGGTTGTAGTGGTTGATGTGGTTGTAGTGGTTGTAGTCTGTGTTGGAGGTGGCGGGGGTAGGGTGGCTACCTTTGTGAGTGGCATGGGCACTGTAGGGACAGGTAGCACCACTGGAATTCTGGGAGGTGTGGGCAGAACTGACCGGGTAGGATGGACAGGTGAGATGGGCCGGAAAGGTAATGCAGGACGGTGGTAGTTAAAGGGAGGCCCTTTCCAGGGCGGTCTCTGGTGATGATGCTGGTGAGGGTTGCGATGATGATAGCTGTAAAACCTGTGATTAAAGCCATGAGCTTTGTTTGATTATAGAGGGAAAGGGGAGGGAGAGGGGGAAACAGAAACATAGAAATACAAAGATAGACAGATGAAAAGGAGGGAGAAAAGCATTAAAGCAAACCATTACTCTGTTGGTTTAAAGCAAAATGATATTGAAGTGGGTTCAAGGCAAAACTTTTTTTGTTTGTTAGCAAAAGCATGAGCTGAAGGTCTCTATTTTCAAGTAGTGCTGCAAAGTCCGTTGTCTGAGTTGAATGACTGCAACATTTAACATGTCAACCTGAAGAAAAATCATACTGTAGCCCCAGATCAAACTTAGGAGAGAAGTATATAGCTTAATACATTAATGATTTCAGTTTAAAGATATGACACAAATTTAAGGAAAATTATTCAATGTAGTTCAGCCTCTAAAAGCTAACAAATCATGCAGAGCCTTCATTTTGCAATAGTCATTTAAGTACATATATAAACATTAATACACTTTTTAATGAACAATAGAAATATTATTCATGAAGCTAGCTACTAGGATAACTGGTTCTAAGGTTTTAGAAGTCTAAAGGTCTCTGATCCATCATTAAGCACTTGTAGATTACATAATTTTACTGGACTGTATAGTAGGCTAAGTTAGTTTTTGTTCCTGATAGTCACTAACGGAATTTAAAAAAATAAAAATAAATAAAAACTTGTGCTTTTCACTATTTTTTATTTTTAAAATATTTAATTTTAACATACTTAAAATATTCATTTTAAGGCTTGAAAATAATTACAAATGTATATTTTACATTTATTACATTGTAATAATACTAATAATAACAATTATAAAGTTGCAAAACCGTTAAAAAAGAAATAATTCTATAAAATTATTTTAAAAAATTACCTCCAAAGTTGATGGAGTTGCCGTGTCCAGGCATATTGGGCGTGAAGTGAGATCTCTGTCGGTCTCCGTAGAGCTGGTTATGGCTCCGCAAGTAAGGACCATATGTACCCTTCACCTCCATTAAAAATGCAGACAAACAAAAGACAGAAATGCATATAAAGCATGCCATGTTGATGAAGACGGATGCAGAAATGCCCTTGTGTTTATTCCGACCAACTGTGAGAGTTTCAACAGGAGGAGGCGCTCACATGATGTTTTAAAGCCGTTGGCCCCCAGACGTCCAACACGAGCCACCAATCCAGAGAAACAAGTGCGTCTGACTGGGCGGGCGTTTAGTGTAGTCTTCAGAATACCACTGCATAGATTGACCTAGTGGGCTACACATAGTGCCATTCTGGAAATTCTAGGAAAAAATAACAATGTAACAATTATAAAATAACAATTAGCTTATATAACTAACCTTATGATATCTCTAAAACCACAATGAAAAAAGTATAATCATTATATTTTATAACGCAGAAACATATATATAGTGTATAATAATTCATCCCGACTCTAGAGGGCGCTGTTAAATGTGCACTACTACAGCTGCCGCGACTGCTGGTTTGTTTTTACTGTGCTCGTTGGTCGGCTTGAGATTAGAGTCAAGGGGAGATCTTTCGACCCAGTTAGGTAAAATTGTTTTTTGAATTTGTTGATGCGTCCTGAAGTATTATTGTGAGCAGTGGTTTAGGGTACAAACACATTATGAGTTGTTGTCTATGCAAATTCTGATATTAGCGTCATGAGAATGTGATTTCTCGTTTTTCCTTATGTCTGTACTTAAATACCATTTACATTTCCCTCCACAAATTAGTTATTTGAAAAAGTGTACAGACAAGTCCTTCAGTACAATACTGTGTGAAGCTGAGACAACATGAAAGCAACATTTGTCAGGAGCAATGTCGAGCTAAATGTCTTGCATATATTTACATTTAACATAACGTTACATCAATTTGTGATATAGTTTCAGCTGAGAATTATATATATAAAAAAACATTCTGTGTATTGTAGTGCATAATGTTGGATATAAATATAAACAAATATAACATTTACAATATTCTAATTAACCATTTCAAAGAAAGAGTTGGAATTTGTTTCAGTAGATTTCCAGAGCTGAATATAGGCACTTTGAAGAATGTAAAGTGTGCATGCATGTAACTGCTTTTCTCTGATCTTTTTTTCTTTTGTCTGTTCATTGCCACAGTATGCAGAGTCTGTCAGTGCAGGCGCTGGCCTTGCGGCAGCTTGGCAGGCTGAACTCTCTGCAGTTGCTCACACCGTGCCATGCCTCTGGTCTCAGCATGTGGTGTCCGCGAACACTGCACGCGCGTCAGCTGTGGGGTTCTGCCACACCCCAGGCACACCGGACAGCTGTGTGGCCGAAATCGTGGGACACTCAGCACAGCTGGTCGCTCCATCAGACCCGTCTCAAGAGCACGAGAAAGAAAGAAAAGCAAAAAGCAAGGCAACAGGAGGAAGACGAGGATGAGGAGGAACAGGAAGATGCAGAGGCTAGTGATTATGAGGATGAGCTTTTAGATGACCCAGGCCTGCCAAAAGACTATAAAGACCACAAGAAAACTGTCCAGTCTCTTCGTTTTGATCTGGTTTTGAAGACCGGATTGGACATTGCACGAAAGTAAGTCGGTTAATTATTTTATTATATAATTAGATATTACATATAACAGGTATTAATTTGGCCATACTGCAAAGGAGTGTTTTCAGCTTCAATTGCAGATGTAACTCCTAGTTTTTACTTCATAGAACCTGATCAGAGAATTGTGATGACGTTCGTATACAATCTTGCTCATATTGCTGTCCTTTACCCCAGGCTGTACCCATTTAGTTTGTGGTGTTTTGGCCATTGGCTGTGACTAACACATGTATCTCTTTAACAGTAGTGTGGAGGATGCTTTCTATAACCTCAAATTGAGACTGAATGGTCAGAAACTCACCAAAAAGAGTAAAATGGTGAGTCAGCACCCTCTAGTGGTATCATCAGAAAGAACTTTCCTCAAATATATATGACTAGTTGAACAATTTCCCCCAGTTTCACAGACAACGCTTAAGCCTTTTCCTAGACTAAAATGTAGGTCTGAGCTGTTTCAACTGAACTAAACTTGAACTTACTTAAATGTCCTAATTGAACTATGGCTTAATCCTGGTTTAGTCTAAGCCCTGTCTGTGAAACCGGGCCCTTATGTATGTAATAAAAAAAAATTGCCGGCTAGTGGTAGTTTTCCCATTGTTAAATTAATCTGAATACTGATAAGTATAAGCATCTTAATTTAACATAAAGATTTGCCTCCTACAGGTTAAAGTTGGGGATACACTGGATCTGATCCTAAATGAGGACAAGGAAATGGGCACAGTCTTGCTGAAGAGAGTGATCCTAAAAAAGGTGGTTGGAGAGATCAAAGATGCAGAAAAGCAGAGAGTCATTCTAAGAACCTGGAAACACCTAGAACTTCCGAGACAGGATGCGTACAAGTAATAAAGACTAACAGACATCTGGGATGTGTTTGAAGGGTGAAGGATCCAAAAACAGGACAAAACTGGTATTTCATATTCAACTCTCCATCTATTTGATTCTGAAACTGCAGTTGCTTTCTACGCCCAGCTAAAACTTAAGATCTTCTCACATCTTCTCACTTAACAGTAGTTCTTGTAAGCGTTTTGTATTACTTAAAGGTGTTTTTTATTAACTTTACAGGTCACAAATGGAACATAGATGCATCCCATTTAAGTGTTTTTGGTTATTTGCATTTTTGTAAGAATCAGATAATGTTTGGGATATCAATTTAGCATATTTCTTATTTCTGATACCTTATTTAGTTTTCACCATTGTCTTTATGACATTGGTAGATTTTCAGTGAGCAGTTTTCAGACGGGGTACAGAATGCCTTTGAATACAACTGCACCTGGATTACCAGACAAAACCCAAACACCCAACTCTTTCCTTGAACTTTTTCCTTCATTAGAAAGGTCAGTGATGAAATATTCAAAGAACACAAATTAATTTTTTATATTAAAAAAACACATAAAATCTTCCCTTTAGGTTTTTTTTTCTCTCTGGCTGTAAAATGCTCCTATTGACCTTCACTTGTATCTGAAATAAAATAAAAAGAAACATGAAAACCCATCTTGGCTAGGAAGTGATTCTTTATTTAAAAATATATAACATATAACCTGGTGCTATAGTTAAGTACAGAATAAGATTTACTTCCTGGAAGGCAGGACACACTTCAATATGCAGATAATTAGAAAAAGCCAGTGCTGCAACATTGCTACAACTTAATATATATTTATTTATTTATATATCATCTCTGCCCGCACCCGAAACTAAAGTGACCTAATGTTTTTAAAAACTAAATGTTTACATTTAAATTGATTAAGGCTAACTTTAGCTTATCTAATAATTAGACATTAGAATAACATCAATAATATTTTGGCATATAAATAGTAACACTAATATTTCACTGTCATATGATAGTGGCTTCAATTACCATCTTTCTCACCTACGAAACCATCCTGTTTAAGGCCATGAATGTGAACTCGACCAGCCGAACTAGACCTTAAACAAGAACAAGTTTCAATATGCTTCAGCTTATGGACTTGTGCAAATAACAGGTATGTTGTGTAAAATATAGGAAAGCGGGTCTGCGCTTTGCAGGAACATTGTCTAAGAATAAGTCACAGTGTTGTTTGATCTCTTTGCCTTCTTTAAAATGTCACATTTCTTGCGATTGGGGCGCCTGCAGCGTTCGTCAATGCTTGGCACGCATTCATAGTGCCACACTTCCTCCATTTTGTCAACTGGATAGACAGCCTCCACGTAATGACGAATAAGTCGGAGACGCACAGGGTCCAGCTGTTTCTTGTTGCAGGCCCCAGAGTGGTTGTACTGCAGCCGTAAATTTTCCTGCGTGAAAAGTTCTGGGAAGAGACGGACGAGAAGGCGAGCAGCAAAATTTCCCACAGACAGACTCTGCTGAACAATTTCCCTCACTTCTGCATCTGTGAGCAGGTACTCAGAAGGCACTGGGAAGTCTGGGGTGGACACTGAAAGGTCCTCGAGAGGAATTTTGCAGAAGTCCTTGCTGCTTTTCTCCAGGGGTGAAGACAGGACTTCTAAGTCCTCTTTCAGACGATCCGAGCTGAGAATATTGATTTGCCCAGCAGTTAGCAGCGAGTCTTTTGAGTCAGTCTCTTGGTCAGGTGAACAAGCCTTCCGTTGTTGCTGGTATGAACGGCGTTGGTCAGTATCCCGACGCCTACAGCGCTCATCAAGTTTGCCAACAAACTCAAGGGTCCACACGCGGTCGTTCTTAGCTTGTGGGTAAAGCAGCTGGACGTAATGCCGGATGAGACTGATTCGTAACGGATCCAGCTGTTTCTTTCCTAGAGAGCCACTGCAGTTGTAGTATTTTCGTGCATTCTCATAAGTAAAGAGCTCTGGGAACATGAGAACCAGAAGTCGAGATGCAAAGTTGCCAATTGATAAACTGCTTTCATAGTTATTCTTCAGCTGTTCCTTACTGAGTAAATACTCCCGAGGAATATCAAAATCCGGAGGAGGAATCTCCAGTTTGTCAAAATCCACAGGCTCCAGCCATGATTTCTTAGACCTGCGATTTGGTTTCTCGTAATCACACAGATCACTGATCTTAACAATGGAGATGTTATCAGGCAGACGAGTGGTGTCATACATTTCTCGGTTTTCACGACTGCTGCCATTGACTGAAGCATTCTCCAGTGCTTCCTCCATTCGTTGTACGCACAACTGAAGCCAGGTTTCTTCTGGGATATCAGGGAAATTGGCCTCCATGTATTTTCTTATAATTTCTAGTCTGTCTGAGTCAATGATCAGCTGTCCAATGCTGTTGTGGCCCTCCGGCAACTTGCCCTCCTCAAAGACCTCCGGAAAGAGTCTGTTCAACAAAAACACGACAAGCTCTTCGGGTGAGGTTAAGTCTTCAGAGTCTGCCTCATGCTGGTCAAACACTACATCTGAACTGACATTAAGATGAACATCATTGTTCTCTCCAGAGTTGAGGGAAAGCCTCTCATCCTCGGCATCTTCACTGATAAAATGACAAGCATGATTTGGTTCAATGTCAAACCCGACAAGCACCGGAACCTGTTTGTCGCACATCTGACCACTCTCCATGTCCTTTTGAGCCCAGAAACGATTCAAAAAATCATTGATCTGCAGCAAGCACTCTGTCTGCCAGACATTTTCGTTTTTCACCAGCGGGTAGCAGACTTCCACATAATTACGGATTAGCTGAAGGTGCAATGAATCTAATGTCCGTTTGGTTGTAAGGTTGCATGTGCTGCAGCCATGCGTGCATTCCTTTGCTGTGAAAAGTTCTGGGAACAGTTGAACGAGGAGTCTGCAGCCAAGATCTCCCGCAGTGGATGTTTGCTCCATCAACTGGGTGAGTTCTTGGCTGGTCAGCTGGTATTCAGGAGGAGGCTGAAATTCCATGACCATCTCAGAGGGCTTCATCTGCTTTTTGATGCGCGTCACTTCGAGCGAAAGCAAATCCACCTTACTGTGCAGCTGGGTCATGCTGGAATTCAGCGTGTTGAGGAGGAAGAACATCTTCTCGATGAGCGGGTAGAGGTGAGAATCCAAGGCAGCAGGAGACCCTGTGACCCCCACATTAGTGGATGCCTTAAGCACGTGATGCTTCCTAGAGTTGCCCAGTTTTTGTAAGTGAACACCATTATGGCTTGCTCTGACTCCATTGTGGGCTCCGTGCTGGTCCAGATTGGATGCAGCTTTGCGCTCAGAAATGCGATGTGTGATGCTGTAGAGTGGTTTCCTGTATGAAGAGATGGGAATCTTCTCCTGTGGAGATAATCTGTGACTGTGAGAACATGACCTGCTTCCATTATCTGAGCCGCTGTCTAGGAGATGTTCTCCTGCCTGGAAAGTAAGTGTGAGATGTTGCTTTTAATCAAACCAGACATAGCCTGCTTTCCAGCCAATTATATACCAAATGCAATGTTCAGGAACACTCCACTATTTTTGAAAATAGGCTAAACAGTTAAGTTTGACCTTTTTCAAATCCATCAATTAGAGGAATAATCAAATACCATACTGCTATACCATGAGTGCAGTAGGCGCAATGATTTCATGCAGCAAAATAGTCCCCAGCATTTCCAGGCGCTGTGTAATACCATTGCGACTCCTGCACCTATGGTAAGTTCCTTGATTATTACACCGGAATAAAAGTATAGTTCTTAGCCATATTGGCCTAGAAAATTCGCAGCTTTTAAAAAGGAAAATGAGTCAAGAATTACATAGGAAATGTATTTAAACTCTTTGGTCTTTTTTCTTTTTTTAGCGAGATGCTACAGGTCTAATCAGATGCAATGATCTATGCTAAACTGCAACTATAAGCGGTACCGGAGATCAGCTGAATGGATTTGAAAACTCAACTGTTCCAACTCTAAAAATAGTGGAGTGTTTCTTTAATCAGTAATTCAAGATTTGATTGAAACAAATGTTTCTTCTCATTATAGACGCTTCATCCTACCTGTGTTGTCACCTTGACCTTCTTCCCGCTAGTAGGCCCTTCCACCTCAGGGACTGCATGTGTTGCTGATCGTTTTGCAATATGCTTGAAGAAGCTCTCCATCTTTCCTTCTGTGTTTTCAATAACATCCTCTGCATCTTTCTCGACTTTAACTTCTGGAGAAAAGCAAAGTTTTCAAAACTATTCAAGAATGCTGGGAAACATCTCACATCTATGTACAACTGTAATAAGGAGACAGAACACTGATATTTACAACTGTTAGTAACATGCATCTTTTGTGGCCATTTACGTGTTCTCTTTTTGATATTTCTGTTATTTACAAATGTGATGTTTTGATAAGAATTCAAGTTATTTTAGCAAAGTAGAAAGTGTTTTACATTAACTTTTCTACTGCATATTAATATCGGGCATACCAGATAAGTTTCTTGATGTTTTTTACTACTGTCAGCATGAAATGGAAAGTGTGATCATCTTATCTTCCTATAGGGTGAAACAGCTTCTTGATTTTGTCCACAGAGAATTGATTGGAATGCTGAAGTTTATTAATTACTGTGGATTGATGTGGAGTCACAGGTTGCTGAAAGTGTGCTGGAGTACAAGTCATTAGAAAAGACATGTCATGGCAAGGGAAGAAGTTAATGTTTTGGTAAAAATTATGTGAGCATAATATTTAAAGAATTAAGTGCACAGATAAATTATTTTTAATAAACAAACAAGGCAACATGCCATAAATATAACAATGGTTAATTTCACAAAAACATCTTTAATGAAAATGTTGATTTGTTTTTTTTTTTACTTTTGAAAGTTTAATTATAACAAGCAATTTACAACCCTTGTTTTAGAGCTGTGGTTGATTTTAAAGGTAAGATTTTTCACTACAAATGCAGTGTCATTGACAAGATTTTTTTCTCTCCTAAATGTTATTTATACCTGTATTAAGTACTGATTTTGGTTTCACGTGATTCAGTCACCAGTGATCCTAATAGAAGCTATATATTTTCAATACAACATCTCCATTTGATGCTAAGGAGAGTCAGTTCATATCACAAGATAAGAGGATTTGGACTGCTTGTTTCAATGTGATGCATGTTACTAGACAGAAATTGTGTGATTTTTAATGAAAGGTCAAAGAAAGGTGAGAATGATTTTAACGTGAATGGTGATTTACATACTTTTATCAGGCACTTGTCCTTCTGCATTAACCATGCACACAGAAGAGCTCATGTCCTGGGAAGAGATACACAAGATATTATCTGATAGTCACAAATCTTATCTGACCTCATATCTCTTATGCACTTCTCTCTTACACTTGTCAGTTATAGCAGCCTTTTGAAGTTTTAGAAATATCTGTCAGATTTATAAAATCATAATTTGTTTTGAAAAAGGAAGCATTTTTTCCTGCTTAAAGACACTATCACAAATGTCAAGGCAAGCTTGTGAAAATTGTGATGCGTGTAAAACTTTATTCTCAGAGCGAATGTTCTCCACGGTGAAGTTCGGCGAGATTGTTTTCCTATTTGTTTTTCATGTCTTGCACCGTGAAGTCTCGCCAGAGCACCGGAGCGGCGCTGCTTCGCCGTACCGACCCCCGTCCACCGGCTCTACTTCCTCATTCTTACAGTGGAAACCCCACGGATCGGTACAACCGCGGAGACAGACGGACAAGCGGCTCCGTACTGCGTTCCTTCTGTGGACAGCATGTCTTAAGAAAATTACGTAGCGTTTATGTTTTTTGCTGTAATACGGAGAGCTGCCCTTCTCTCTCGTGTTTCCCCTCCCACCCGTGCGCAACTCTCCCTCTTGCGTGACGCGGCAAGAAAAACATCCACCGATGAGTTTTCGCTCCGTCTCCCGCACCACGGCGCGCATAAACTACCTGCGCGGCTGAAATCAAACTCACCTTTGCGACTCCGGGCAGCCGTGCGCAGTAGGTTATGAGGCATTAGCCATGGTCGCGTCTTTGAATCCAGTGGATTTGTCCACGGGTAACTGTTGTCCGTGTTTCTCTCCGCAGCTTTTTTTTTTCTCTAGTCAGTGCCCTCTCGCGTGACGTGACGGTACTGTGTCATTTCCGCACAGCTGTGGGTTTGCTGTGGGTTTTTGCCAGCCCACCCCACGTGAATCCCTGAGCTGCTGCGCTGTGGTAGTCAAACACGCGGAGCGCGCTCTGTGGCGTGGGACTTCTCGTGACACACCAGTCATTTCTAGAGGCCCCTCGAGTTGCGCGCCTGAGATCCACGAGTGTAAAATCACCCGCGTCATAGACGCTTGTGACCAGACCAACTTACACTTGAATTTGTTTCAGAAAACTTGCAATAGCGTGCTTTTATGCAAAAATAAATAAATAAATAAATAATAATAATAATGCATTTTATGATGGGCCATTTAAATAAATTACGCAAATTTTGTTTTTGTTAAAAAAACAAACAAACAAACAAAACGTTTTATAGTGCATTCAGATTTTTTTTATTCTAAAACGTTATTGATTTTGCTGGTGACAGCCTAAGGCTAAATGAATGACGTTCAGCAAATTCTAAGTAATGAGATTGGACATGTAAGCAACACTAAGAAAACCAAACGATAAGCTACTACGAATTGTTTGGATGCACTTTGTTCTCACAGAAGCTTTTGCATTTAATAATAGGTTATTTGGTTTTCAGTTGTTTAATATTTATTTGCTAAGTCTTTGTTGATTAGTGACTCAAAGTTTGTTAGCCTATTTCCCTTCCCTTTCTTTCTTTCTTTCAACCAAATGTTGTCCAAAAAAAAAGTTGTTTGTAACATTTAGGACTGAATGATAATTATTATGAAAGAGGGAGGAAAAAGTTTTTCATTTGTATAGCCTACATTTAGCATGTTTTAGTATAGTTTCCCATCAGCTAAAAGCATTTTGGATTAAGGTTAACACTTTTCAAAGAAGACTGCATGTTGTTTGAGTGACGTGTGCTCACTTTTAAATTCATATAGGTTCATATGCCTGTCTGTAATCTTTAGGCTACGGCTACCATCACGTTATCTTGAAAAGCCATTATTTAAATTTATTAGAACATTATAAGCAAATAAATAGGTTAAGCAGCATATTGCCGTACTTGATAACTGTCAATGACATTACAGTTTAATTATTATTTTCAGTGTCAGCGCTCGTATGTTTCCTGCCAATTTATCAAAGAACTGCCGTCTAGTGGATATGACAAGTACTGCAGGGCAAAGCTGCGTTGTATGTATTGTGACACTTCAAATCGCCTAAATGTTTACTTTTATTCAAATGTATATTTATATTTATTTATTAACACGTTTGTTTTATTTTTGGATGCAATCACGCCAATAAAGTACTTTGAAATTGAAGAATAAAACCAATTCATCCATATACCCATCAAGAAGGGTCACATCAAGAACTTTATACAGCAGGCTGTATAAATATGTGATGATCTGTTTATGGGTGACGTACTTTGTGACAAACCCAAACCACAACACAAAATATATGCAACGTTAGTATCTGCAAAAAGGTGAAATAAGTCCACTGCTGCCCTCATTGTCGCGCGCAAACGCACACTTCTCAGACTATGTTCTCAGACACTCATCAGCGGCACCCGATGTGGCCAATGTCCCGTAACGCGCATTAGTGATGTCTGCATTAGTGATGTCTGCATTAAGTCACGGAGCCGTGGTTCTTTGAGATGTGGGTGTGATGAGGCGCCGGTCATTATTCAGGTAATGTGGGCTGTTTGATCCATCACGCGCTCGTGCCTCTGTTCTATGGAACGCGCGCGCAGTGAACGGGGAGTCTCGCGCTGCTCGTTAAAGATTCATTTTAACATGCGCCGATCTCATTTATCTCCTGAGAGGACGAATTACATCCGTCAAATCGGGAAAGGATAGCTATTTTAGTGCCAAAATATAGGCATCTTAACAGCTGCAGTATACTGCAAAAGACCATTTTATCCGTTAAATCCATTTTCATGTATTTTGTCCTCCAATTCAAAACTCCAATAGGAATAAACTGCTGGTCAAACACACAAGGAAAATAAAACGAAACCAACAGCCATAATTTAACTACTGTCCAGTTAACTGCCTTGCTTTTCATATCAGATAAAAATGATAAGTATAAGCAGATGTGACAAAATGCATGAGTCACACCAAAAAACAAGAGCGCTTATAATTTTATTATAGCAGAATAAAGACCTAAACAGCGTCCTCCAGTCCCAAAATAACTCACACAGACCCAAACACATACAGGAGGCGGGGAGTCGGCTGTCTGTATGGAATAAATGAGTGTTGTAATAGTTTTGAGCTTGGCTGAAGTGGAGCTGATATCATGCACACTCTCTCGCTTGCTCTACCTGTGCGAATCCAGCCACCATGTCAACAGGGGATCGGATTGCCACGAATCGCCAAACCGCAAAAATCATTTCCATGCGCAAAAACAGAGACAGGATCAGGTTACCAGGGTGATGATACTGACGGCCATAAACTCACGTCTGTGTATGTCTGACTTTCGATAGGCCGCTGTCTGACCCCCATAACATACACACACACAAACATATACAGTGAGGTCAATGAGCATTTGATCACCATGTGATTTTGCAAATTCTCTTACTTAGAAATCATGGAGGGGTCTACAATTTTCAGCATAGGTGCATTTCCTCTGTGAGACAGAATCTAAAAAGAAAAATCCGGAAATCACATTGTATGACTTTAACTATTTGGGAATTACTGTGTCAAATAAGTATTTGATCACTTGAATAAAAAAAAAATGGTACAGAAGCCTTTGTTAAGAATTTCAGAGGTCAAACAGTTCCAGTAGTTCTTCACCAGGTCTGCACTGCAGGAGGGATTTTGGCTCACTCCTGCATACAGATCTTCTCTAGATCTTTCAGGTTTCAGGTTTGTCGCTGAGCAACAGTTTCAGCTCCCTCCAAAGATTTTCAATTAGGTTTAGGTCTGGAGACTGGCCACTCCAGAACCTTGATATGCTTCTTATGGAGCCACTGCTTGGTTTTCCTGTGTGCTTTGGGTCTTTGTCATTTTGGAAGACCCAGCCACGACCCATCTTTAATGCTCTGACATATTGTGCAAAAACCTCCTTCCTTCAGTCACAATACATGGCCCCGTTCATCCTCTCCTTAATGCAGTGCAGTCGTCCTGTCCCCTGTGCAGAAAAACACCCCCAGAGTCTGATGCTTCCAGCCTCATGATTCACTGTAGGTATGGTATTATTGGGACGATACCCATCATTCTTCTTCCCCCAAACACGGCAAATGGAGTAAAGACCAAAAAGTTCTACGTTGATCTCATCTGACCACAGAACTTACTCCCATAACTCCTCTGGATCATTCAGATGGTTGGTAGCGATGGAAACAATGGTCCCAGCTCTCTTCACAGCATTGACCAGCTCCTCCCATGTAGTTCTGAGCTGATTCTTCACCATTCTTAGCATCATTGATACCCCAACGAGGAGAGATCTTCAGTGGGACCCAAAATAAATTGTTAAAAAATAATCATACAATGTGTTTTCTGGATTTTTCTTTTTAGATTCTGCCTCTCACAGTGGAAATGCACCTATGCTGAAAATTGTAGACCCCTCCATGATTTCTCAGTAAGAGAACTTATATAACACGATTGCTTATTTGGGCATATTAGTGGTTGACCCTCATTAAACAAAACATATGGCTACTTCATTATTTTGTTTGTCTATTCCCACATACTGACTGGAACTTCTTTTACCAGTCTATCTTAATATTTAAATAATTTGACTGCAGCGTCTTTATGCAATTACAAGCTGCTTTTGATGCAACAATAAGACTTTTCTTACATAACAATAATCATTTTTAAAAAAAAATTTTTTTTTTCAAAAGACCTCTCAAGACTTTTAATGCTGTTCTTCTGTGCTTAGTTTGCTATTTGAATCTGTGATAAGGAATTCAGATCACAGTGACACTAATAATAAAGTCTGAGCAAACTCTGATCAGGGCAAGGCAGCACAAAAGTTTGCCTCTGACAGGAGGTGTTGTGTCTTCGCAGGTTTTCACGGGGAGTTTTCTCAGGTCTGCTTGAGGCCAAAATGAATTTTTCATGTGTGTCCAGAGGGCTGTCCCAGTTCTACCAAGCAAATTTAGTGTAATATCTTGCCTACATATCCGAGGCCAGAGAGAGACATCGGAGGAACTCAGAGCTACTGATGTTCCTGCACGCATGTTCTTCCCTTTCTGCCCTTCAAGCAATTCAAGTGTGTGTGTGTCAGGCCCGGTGGCTGTCGGCGGTGACCGTCACTCACCTACGCCCCAACTTCACACCCTAGTCGTCCCCCCCGTGGTCACCCGGGAAACCGCAGGCTGCCCAGGCTGGCGCCAGTCCTCTCGCTGAGCTGATCAATACTGCAGCATTTCCTGCCCATTCACTCAGGTCACACACTCACCTCATTAATTATTACTGCCAACACTGCTGCTGGAGCACCCCGGGCACCCACAACACACACACACAAACACACTCACAAATTGTCATCGGTTTAGACAAACATTTTTGTTAATGCCACCCCAATACGTATAATACCGATGCGTTTCTCTGTGTTCACGAATCAACTTACAATGATGTCAATAATGTTTGTGTCTTCTTTAAAGTGGAGTACAGAAATACTGTCTCCTGTGAAATACTGCAGGGAATAAACAGACACATTAGTTTCTTTCAAAAAGACATCTGATTTTATTTTAAAAGATAAAGCTGATTTGTTGGCTAATTCATAGAGTGTGTATGAGTCTGGTGAACTCGACTGTGTGCGACACTCAGTTCCACATAAAAAAATCGTCATCTGTAGAGCAGGTTAAGTCCTTTTAAAACAGCGCCCAAAACAATGCCGGTCAACCTCCAGGCAGGCTCAGTTTCAGCATTAATCAACTGCATCAGACTGAATTGGATTCATATATACATCCAGACTGAAAGCGTCTTCAGAACTTGGTGACCGCGCAGGCCATGTTTTCCAGTGCTGACCGAGCTTCTGAGGGTGGGAAGCACTTCATTGCCTCTAAGGCCTTGTTGCCGTGGTAACTGCACAGGTCAAGCGCCTGGCTCACGCCTCTTTCCGTCTTTATCAGGCCCCAAAGCTGGAGAACACATAAGAATGAGGAAAAACTTAAATATCACTCCATCAAAGTGATAGGAAATGCAATATTCTTTTAACCAAATTTAGAGGCAAGGAACCATTTGAAACAGGCAATTGTTACAGATTAACAATGTTTGCCTGCAAAACAAATGATAGTAGAATTATAATACAGTATATTAATATGTTTGGCATCAAGACTCTTTTTTTAATCAATTTAATGCATTCTTATTCAATAAACCTTTTTGAATAAATACATTTCTTTCAATAAAATCTTATGGGCTATAAACCTTTGAACTGCAGTGTATATTATCTATATATTATTTAAAAATATATGATCAATATGTCATGAGTAACAGACCAAACTATCACAATAACAAAAAAACATACATAATGCATTTTTTTAACGTATAAATTATTAATCAATGAAAACCCAGAATATTCCACATTCTTCCTCACTCAAAAGATTTTGTAGTCCTCCACTGTCACGCAAAAACATGTTTTGCTGGAGGCCATTTTGCCAAATGAATTCTGGGATGTGTTGTGCTAAGAAGCCCTTGGGAGCCTTGAGTTCAAAACAGCAGACCTCATGACCCCCCCGAGACACATTTACACCAAAAAAACAAACCAGACAGTGAATAATGGAGAGATTAATGTCCCATTTATGTGCTGATATGAGAGATATGTGATGTGTGTGTTTGGGGGGGTGATGTGTCTGTCTGTGTCCTGTTGAAGGAGAATCTTGTGTGATGTTGCTGTCAAACCGTCTCTCTGTCTCCTCTACAAATAAACCTGCCACTCTATCCCCTAATATCCTGTTTCTACAGCGACCCGAGCTGCTTGTGCCCTCCTCCTCTTCCTGCCCCCTCCCCACCACCTCAAACTGTCTCCCCTTCTTTCATTCTTCTCCTTCTGACTTTGGAAATCAAATTTCTGAACTTGCTATCAGTTACAAAGAACAAACACCTCCTATCAGCTCACTCAGGGCTGTAACCACCAATATCCACAGCATTGGTCGATCAATGCTGGTTTTTCAATGACCGATTCTTAAACGTTTACTTCAGTATGTCTCAGATTCACATACTTGATTACGTTATTTAACACATACTCACACAAATGTAGTTTTTTATATCCTGGTGCAGGCTTTTCATGTACTTCTATTGTTTTTATACGGAGCAGGGTTATTATAGTAAACAAATAAAATTAAAAAATGTTTTTTAAAAAATGTTTAAAGTCAAATATAAAAAAAAAATTGTATTTCAGTTAATTGCCAAGGCAATATTTTTTGTGTTAATTTAGTTTAAATTGTTGTACTAAATATATATAACAGTATTAAATTTACAAAAGCTTTAAATAAAATAAAAACTGAATCAAAATAAATAACACTGATGCTTAGCTAATGATATTTTCTATTCCCTAACCCTTTCTTGTTTGCATTTTTAGGCTTTCATCAAGATATTATTTAGTATGTTTATTCAGTTCTTTTCCTGAAGACTTATTTAAGGTTTTGATATCTTATAAAAATCTATATTTAAATAAGCATGAACAACTTCACATTTATTTCTTTTTGTTAATCATACACGAATTATCTTCTATTATTGTTTGTTTGTAAACATTCGACACAGGCTGGGACCCTGGGAATGATTTCATGACTCCTGGGGAATCGATTTGTATCACAGATATATGAATGTTTCATCAAAAGGATTGTGGCTGAAAATCATTGATTAGTGGTTTGACCAGGAGGATTGATTTCTCTTGAATTCGATAGACAATCTCACCTTTTCATCGGCTAAATGAAAATAATCAATCGATTTAGTGGCTTTTACAGTGAAACGCAAGTTCTCTGAATAAGTTCCACAAAAATGAGGCACTCGTTACTTTGTTTTTCCTCTCCCTTAATCAGAAAACCGTCGCTTACCTTTGTGTAATCAATCTGTCTAGCCATATTCTGAACCTGAAATGAAGAGAGAAAAATGTGAATCCAGAGAACGTCATGCTGACACAATGAAATCTGAACCGTAACGGTGATTTGAGTCTACAGGCTAAAATCTTATTGAATCGCTTCAATTAATGATAAATACTGTCTGCTTAGTTAGAATATCAAACATAATACAGTAAAACTGTCTGAAAGCTGCCTTGAGACACAGCTCACATATGACTTTTTTTTTTTTTAAATGTGAGATTCACCAGATTATTTTACAGCAAGGCTATGAAGTGTCACACACATCTACATAAGGTTGTCTAGTACCTGTTTTAGCTGGAGCCGCCATCTCTCCGGTCCAACGATCTGTCTGTGGAAGACCACAGGAGCCGAGTCCAGGCTAAACACAGCCTGTTCTGACCCGCTCTTCATAAACGGCTGTAGATCAGAGTTTAGCTACAAAACAAGACAGCAAGACAAGCATAAGACAGCATACAGACAAACAGCTTGTGCCCACAACGCACTTGACAGTGACTGTGCTTACACACCTTGTGTCCCAGAGCGAGATGTTTTCCGTACTGAAAAGCCAAATTCTGAGCCTCGTTACCATGTCTGGCCAGCTTCATCGCTGCCTGGCAACTCTTGGCAACCAAAGCACCATGGGACAGGAATGTCTGGTCTTCCCAGGATGCAACTGTTAGACTGCCCTCCTTCTGAATACAGAAAAAACACATCCATGTATTAAAAACACTAGGATGAAAACATTATGACACTTCAATTTCCAAATAATTTTTTTTTTCTAGAAAACGTAAAGGGTTACTCTACCCCAAAATGAACATTTTGTCATTAATCACTTAACCCCATGTTGTTCAAAAACCATAAAAGCTTTCTTTGTCTACGGAACATTACGGTTGAACCACTGATGGCAGGTGGACTATTATGACGATGTCTTTCATGCTTTTCTGGACCTTGATAGAGTAGTTTACCTGGCTGTCAATGGAAAAGTTACAAGCCTCTCGGTTTTCATCCAATATACCTTCAATTGTGTTCCGAAGATGAACAAAGATTTTGCAGGTTTGGAAATGCATGGGGGTAAGTGATTAATGACTAAACTTTCTTTTGGGGTGGAGTAACCTTTTAAGGATGTCACTTTAAACCAAAACAAGCGAATAAAAAAGAAAACAAAATGGTGGTATGGCGGTAGGGGGTAGGCGTAACTGGAGGAGGGAAGGTGATGCAAACATCTGCTCGGAAAAGTCTCCTCTAAAAAGGGTAAAAGAAACTTGAATCTCTCTCTCTCCCCCTTGTTGAGTTTCTCTCACATAAACGTGGCCTTCTTCATCACTTTTCCTCCTTCTCGCCTCACACAGGAAACTTTGTCATTCATTATTTACTGTGAGCGGTTTGCAGATGCTCTAAGTCAGTCTGTGTTTCGCTTGTTTGGAGATGTTTTGCTTGTCCAGTCTTAGCTCTGTTTTGAAAGCTTTGAATATGAAACATTAAACACTAAAACATTCCTCTGGTACTCAGTTTTAAGAAATCTATGAGGAAAATAAAGCTTAATCTTAGAAATGACACATATTAGGTCTCATAGATGGCATGGGTTTATTAAAGCAATAAACCAGAGAGGTTGTGGTTTAAAGTAATTGACATGGCTTTGACGGTTGCTTTTATAAAACAGGTGACATAAAGGGTACATAATAAAAAAAAAGACATTTTACTGATATGTATTGTTTGTGAAAGACGTCTTTAATGCTCACCAAGCCTGCATTTATTTGAATGCAAATATAGTGAAATATTATTACGTATTTTATAACGTAATTTATTCCTGTGATCGCAAAGCTGGATTTTCAGCAGCGTTTGTTCCAGTCTTCAGTGTCACATGATTCTTTAGAAATTGTAATATGCTAATTTAGTGCTTAGGAAATTTTTGTCAATACAGTTCGTTTCCCCACAGAGTGTCACCGGTGGCTATATGAGGTAAGTGCAGTGGGCTGAACGTCATACCTCTGCAGAAGTAGAGCTCTCGTGATAGATTCCTTGCACCACATCTCCGATTGCACTGGAGATCAGCTCCACCACCTAGAACAAACATAACATTATAACACTTAGGTTAGCAAAATATTTTCCACATAAATGAAGACTCTCAGAAAAAGAGTGTTGATAACGGCCCCATCTGTTCTGAAATCAGTATTTATTAGGACATGAGCTGTTTGGGAATATGGGAAGACATTTTCTCATTCTAAAAGAGCATCTGAGGAACAGATAGAATAACCAGCTCTTCAGTTATTAAACAGATGGCCAGTCAAAACAGTCTAATGTCCAGAGGATACAGACCTTAATGAGGACTCTCTGACATCTGCACAAGCTTATTGATTCAGTTTCTTTCCTTTAATACACACAACCACAGAACTCTATTCCCGGAACAAAAATACTCAATGGCTAAACTGTAGGTGTTGAGTATTTTTGTGCTGGGAATAGAGTTCTGTGGTAAGAATAAAAAAACCAACACTGAAGGATCTCAAAAAAGTTTTAATACACTGTCATTTCAAAATAGTTTAAGTTAATTGTGATTCTTTTAAATGCACTTTTTTCCAAATGGGACAACTAATTTAAAAATAAAATGCATTTGAAAAGATCACATTTCTACTTATTGGAATTAATTACAATATAAGAAGACATTTTTTTGACTACTCTATATCCTGTAACTAATTATAATACATTTTATTCTAATGATAAAACATTTGTTATACTTGTTCGTAAAACAAATAATAATAATAATAAAATACAAATTTTAAAATTTGATCATAAACAAATCTAAATGATCTGTTAACGAATCAGACTAGTGCAGACAAGTTAACAGCTGATAAAAGATTCCTAGTAAAAAGTAACTTAAATTTTAGTTTTAGAAATTCGAAAATTTAGAAAATCAGAAAATTTAGAGAGTGTTTTTGCGTCTTTGAAAGCTTCACAGAGTACAATTAAAAATAACTAATGCATTACTTTCAAATGACATTTCCTGTGTTCATATATGCTAAGTCATAAAGGTTTGAAATTGAATAAATAGTGAACTGAATATTCAATAAAAACTGAATATTTAATTTAGGGTACATTTTTTGCATTGAAGTACACTTTTGCTGATGTAGTAACCATGTAGATCCTGAGGGGGGCATCTACTCCACATCAGTCAGCTGGACTAAGTCACGGACAGCTCCTTCAATCATTCAATCGCATGCTTTCCTATCCCTTCCATCCATCGCCCTAGGCTACATTCTCCACCTCTTTTTCACCCTCCGTCATTCTTTTTTCTCTTTTCCCGAAAGGCCTGCCTGTTGAATCATAAGACCACAGGCAAAATCTCCAGGGAACTAGAATAGCAGGGGCCTTCCATCCAGACACTCAGCTATTCCTCATATTTAATATTATGTTACTCCTCTCCGTTCCTCAAACTTTCTCTCTCAAACTTTGTTTTTCTCACTCTTTCCTTTTCTCTCCCTCTCTTTTTCTCTCTGCCCTCTGAGTAACCAGATCTTTGAGGAAACAGTGAGGAACTTGACTCCTCTACCCAGAGCCCGGAGAAGACAGAGAGCCCCTATAGCGCAGCCAGATGTGTGGCTTCACACACTCCACACAGAGAAATTAAAGCGTGCATGTGTGAGAGAATGCTTGTGTGTTTGAATTGTGCGTTTGTGTACCTCTATGTCTTTCGTGTGAGTTTGCGTGTGTGTGTGTGTGAGAGACAGAGAAGTGGGGGGGGGCTTTTTTTGGAAAGTATCAGATAAACTGCCCTCCCTCCGTCTCGTCTCATTCCCAAATCCAGCCGGAGTCGTGTTTCGCCGACAGGTCTGTGAGGAGAAGAAAGAGGAGACAGCCGCTCTCGGATCCCTTTACCGTTTATACTAGTGTTGAGCCAGAATCCCACTCTCTCTCACTCACACACACACACACACACACAGTCTACTAAGTCAGGATCCCACTCAAGGCCGCGATACATAATACAGATCAATCAGGGGGAAAAAGCGCTTTGCTGCGGAGAGGGAACGTCTGATTTCCACCGCTAATGCTCTCACGCTAGCTGAACCGCTAATGCAAAGGGGCCTCACCCTCATTTACATAGACAGAAGCTTTAAGAGGAAGATGCGTTCGGCCGGTTCTGGCTGGGTGAATGTCAGCTACATCAAGGGACTATTAAAAACTGAGCACTTAAAATATATTTTTAATCACTTTTGCTAATTGTAAATTAATCTGTGGAAGTTTGACTAGCAGCTAAACAGTCTGATCTCTGATTGGCTGGACATCCTGTCAGTCATCACTACTTCAGTGGGTCAGAACGGAGCGTGTGTGGCTTTAATCATGGTTCGCTGAACAACAGGTTCAGTTTCACACAAAAAAGGATTTTTACTCACACTCTCTTCAGGATGTGTGTGTTCAGTAAAAACGAGGCTCAAAATGACCTTCTGTCCACAGCTGCTAACGGCAAATGAATTGAGAAAATTGATCAAGCATATATATTTCTAACCGATCATGAAACTACATTTTCCATATTATTTCTTTTTAATTAAGAGTAAAGAGATTAATAGTTGGTATTAGTGTTAGTTTATGTGAAAGTTTGGTGTAGGTAAGATTTTTTTTAAGCAAAAAGAGTAATATTATGAAATTCTGCTATATTGCATTTTAATATATTTCAGAATTTACTTTATTACCGTGAGGCTAAAGCTGAATCTTCATCAGTCTTTAATGTCACACGATCCTTTAGAAATCATTTTAATATGCCGATTTGCTGCTTAAGAAACTTTTCTTATTATTATCAATGTTGAAAACAGCTGTGATGCCTAATATTTTGGTGGAAACTGATATGTTTTAGTCAGGATTCTTTGATGAACAGACAGTTAAAAAAAATGCATTGATTTGAAATATAATTATTGTATTACATTATAAATGCTCACTGTCATTTTTAATCAATTGAATGCATTCTTGCAGAATATTAACTTCTTTAAAAAATGACTGATCACAAACTTTTGAACCACATGTCTAAAAAAACAAAAAAGTTTACAATGGCATGGTTCAAACCATCTTTATTTAATTTGTGTACATACACACAAGTGTGATGTGTGATATCTAAATCGCATATTTAGACAGAAGCAGACCAAAAATGTAAAGCTGTAAAAAAAAACGCAATAAATAGTAAATACAACTCCTCTCCTTAAATGTTTAAACTAGAGTTAAAAAAAAAAACACTGAACAGATGAGACTTCCACTTTCATCCAGCAGGTGGTGCTATAAAACACGCCAGTACATGCTTCTAAACCCACTGTATTTCTCCACACCATCTACCTAAAGAGAGTGTGTATTAAACACTCACACGTAATCAGGTGTGAGTCCCAACTAAGATGTCTGGCTGTCTGAACGCTGAGCTCCTCTTGAGAAATAACAGAATCTGTTATTTATATTAGTCGCCACAATCTGCTGATCACCTAAATCCCCTGCAGTCATTTCCATGTCCGCTCATGCACACATTAAAGTGAGCTCGAGTGTGCGTGTGTATGTCTGAGGCTATGCAGAAGGAAAAGAGTTTGTTTTCCTCCATGGGGAGAGCTGCATTCTAGAGCCGCACTTGGTGACAGATCCTGTCAGCATACTCCCGCTTAGTGCATCTGAGTGTGTCTGTGTGTGTTACCCAGACACAGAGAGATGAAATGTTAGGGTTTGTTGTGCAAATCCCTTTTTACCTAGTCTGTTAATATCATGATACGACAAGTGATTTCCTCTAAAACCGTGAATCCCAGTGTAGGTGTATTTAAAGCAAGTCTTGGAAAGATTTAGCTTTGACTTTGTTAAATCTCTAAAATGTGAGAATCGAATGAAGTCTGAATGTTGATTAAATGCACTACTGGTCAAAACTTTGGGTTCAGTACATTTTCCTGAAACAACTACATTTCCTCCAAGGGTGCGTAACATGAAATAGGCTGCTCTGCTCTGAAATGTCCTGATGTATTGTACTGGCCATTCATATTCAAAAAGATGCTCTAGTGAGATGCTGTAACCCTGAGCGGAGCGAGGCAGTGGGGCTGCTGGCCGCATGCAGTTAGACGGTGCTTTGACTGCGACTCTAATTAGAGCTGGAGGAGAACACTGACACTTAATGAGGGGTGTAGGAGACATATGCTCACACACTCGCGCACACACATATAAAGAGCGCAAGAGAACGAGGGAGAATGCAAGTGTATGGAAATTAGCAGGAGAGGACACACACAGCGTACAGCGTGGAGAACAAAGTCTTTGAGAAGGAAGTCAGAAGCCGGTGAATTTATTAGTATTTTTACATACAGTTTCACATAAAAACACAAATGTGATGGAGCGATGTGATTGTTTATTTAACTATATGTTAACTATATACAAAAATACAAATAAGCAAGATTTTGGGGATTACTGGGGTGTTCTCAGTTGCATACATTTTTCATAGTAATGTATTTATTAATCCTTAAAACGCTAAATGAATTAATTAAATACACAAGTAAACAAAAACACTTCCCTTTTCTTTTAAAAATAATAGACAGTCCATGTTTATAACTTTTTTTAATTATTATTTTTAAAAAAAACTAAAAACAAAACTGAAATCCAAGTCCTCATCTTTACCACAACTGATTTTTTTATTATTAAATTAATTAATATTTTTTAAAGATATATGCTCACTTATTATGCTCACTAAGTCTTGATTAATTTACTTGATTAAACATAGAATAACAACAGCAATATTATTACAATTTTGTTAAGAAAACTTATTCCTTTGATATCACAGCTGAAATGTTCTTGTCTTCAGAAATCATTTTAATACACTAATTTGCTGCTTAAGAAACATCTCTTATTATCACCTATGTAGAAAAACGTTGTGCTGCTTAATTTCCTTTTTGTCTAAACCTTTTTTTTTTCATGATTCTTGATGAATTCAAAGTGCAGAAGCACAATGTATTTTAAATAGAAATATTTTTTAACTTGTATGTCAATTTACTGCAATCCTGCTAAATTAAAGCATTAATTTCATAAAATCTTACCGTCCTCAAACCTTTGAATGGTTGTATGAATGCTGTAGCTGGAAAAATGTGTACCAATTATTATTTGGACTCAAATTTTACAACAGCAAACTCAGAGCATGGTTTCTTTCATTCCTGAGCATGGAATAAGCGAATGGAAATGCCTGGAGACTTTTTACAGCATTCATTTAGTACCTTTGTATCATTGAGCTGGGCCAATCCCGTGCAGGCGTTCGCCAACAGGAAATCACCACTCAAAACAGCCATCTTGTTCCCAAACTGCATGTCTTTGAGGGGGCCGTCTGAGTTCGTCCACTCCTTCAGATTCACAATCCCACGATGCACCAGGAAGGCCGTGTGAATCAGCTCCGTGATCTCAGCCAAGTTCCTCTGACTGACAAAAAGACAGAAAGAGAGTAGTATTGTGATCCTGAGAGGGCATTAGATCTATAAACAATCCCAGATGCTATAGCACGCTTTATATGGAAAGGAAGTGATTTTAACCCAAACGTTCTTCTGCAGAACAAATAAACCAGAGAGAGTGTCAAGTGTCCTGGTGACCATAATGCACTTCACAAAATACCAACTGCCACTGATTATCAGAGGAGCCCGATTATCACAAAGCCATCACACAGACGTTATAATCAAATGTTGATTTGCCGGGTTCAGGACCATAATCAGCTTGGACCACTGAGGTCTCGGCGATAACCACCTTCCAGACACAAGAGAGAGACGTTAGCGCTGATGACCACTTACCCCTCCTTCAGAGCGAGAGACATGGAAAGAAGAGAGGGTGAGAGAATAAAGAAAAAACGTCTTTGATGAAGGGATTCTCTTCAGTTTGGTGATGTGAGAGAATCGCTGTGGCTGTTTCTGCACACACACATGTGCTAGTCTATGCTCGGGTAATTACAAAGCCCTGCAATAACTCTTCCTGTCATTAAATGCTGTTCTTTAATGGACCATCTCCTGAGCTCAATCATCCCTATTGTGCGGAGCTCTCTTGTCCACGGAGCCACCGATCCCGGTCAGTTTCACTTCAGCTGACGCGGGTAAAAACAGATCTGAGATGTTGATGTGGCTTACAATGAATGAGGATTACCGGGGAATCTCAAACATACTTTAAAGAAATGTAATTGTATGTATCTATCATCTCAGGTCAAGAGTTGTAGGGCCATGCTTGTCTTTTTTATCTTGGTCAATATTAAACGTTATTTTTTGCAAACAATCAAACTTGATAGATACAGTGAAGTCCCATCTATCATCTTGCTCAATGTATATCCTGTTGAACTCAAAATTGCATCCGATTATAGAAGTTTTATGCTGACTATAAATAATGTTTTCTGGAACAGGTTTGTGATCACGGACCCTGAGAACGTCTTCAGGACTATGTTCACACATGACACAGGTCTGTTTTTTTTAAATAATAATATTGTCAACAGCCCAAATTATGTGTGACATTTCAAAAATTAAATACTGCCCTAAAGTGATTTCAATTAATTTATTTAAAATGGTAAAATTAACTAAATAATAAAAACAAAAAAGAATAAATAAAAATAAATCCATTTAAAATACAACATGAACTGCACAGAATGTATGTCATTTTAATTCAGTCAGATAGCAAATTAATAACATTATTACAAATACATAAAATATGCAAAAATAACTTAATTTTAATCACAAAATTAATACAATTAAAAATAATAATAATAATACAGCATGAACAGTCTAATATAATGTGGATTTTATCATTCATGATCATTTGCTATCATTGACATGCTTCATTTCCATTAGTGTGGAAGACAATGAGTCCACAGAATGCCAATAATACAATTTCGGCCCTTTTCCGCTTCCTTAGCCTTGTTCTTAATTGACGTGTAATTTCACTGCAGCCTCCACGGAACATCAGGTTCATAATAATTGCCTCCATTTATTTAATTCAGATTAGCATGCCAAGTTTGACTATTTCAATGCCACATTTAAAAGTTCAGTCAGTCCCTTAAAATAAAGATTTGGGCCACATTTAGCTGCAGTGTGAACGCGGCAAAGGTGTGTGTTTGTCCTTCTCACCACCTTGCAGCTCACATTATTGTATTGCTGATTTGACCACTAATTAGCAATAGTGTTTTTGAATGAATAGTTTTCTATCCTGAAAAGATTTTTTATAGTCTTTGTCTCCTTCATCCTTGGTCTGGCTGCGGTGTTTCGGATGTGTGCAGACAGCCAGAGTTGAATCGAAATCTAATTTTCCCCCAAATCTGCAGCTATGCCGTCTACATTTTTTTTTTAAGTCAGTGGGAGGGGCAGCACAGGGAGTATAAATAGCCTCAGAACTCAGTTGCATAGCAACCGATGCCATGGCGCAGAGGGGTTCCGCCCCCTGACACGCCCCCTTTCTCTGTCTGCTCCATTTTCTCTGCCAATTTAACCCTGAGGCGCAGTGGAGCGTGTGCCTACAAGCTCACAGCAGATCACCTTAGAGGTCAAGATGTCAGTTGACCAAACGCATCACTAAAGCTGTCACACACTGTCTCAGTCAGATGATGTTTCAATGAAAGATCAGAGATGGGTTTGCTTCTAAACTCGTTATAATATGATTTCAAGTCTTAACACAAGAGACACAACTCCACAGAAACAACCTATACTACCAGCACTAAATAAAACTGTTTCTATTGTGCAGTCTGCTCTATTCAGTAAAAAGTATCTCATGTATTTTAAAAATGAATAGCATTGGGTTTGGTAAGATTTTGTATTTTTTTGAAAGAAGTTTCTAAATGTCCTTGAGTTAGAAATTCTCATCCAGAATTTTAGCATATATATATATATATATATATATATAAAAAAAAAATAGGATCAGGTAAATTTTTAACATCAGTGTGCGAGGACTTTTACACTTCTGATCAAAAACACAGTAGAAAATGAAATATTATTACATTTACATTTAAATATTTTTTCACATGAATTTTCAGCATAATTACTCCAGTCTTCAGTGGCACATAATTTTTCAGAAATAATTATTTCTGAAAGATTTGGTGCTCAAGTAACATTTCATATTTATATCAACACAGAAAACATCTGTATGTACATTTTATTAAGGATGCTTTGATAAATAAAAAGTTCAAAAGAACAGATTTTATTTGAAATATAATTATTTTGTAACTATAAATGTTTTAATATATTTTAAAATCAATCGAATACATAATTGTTGAATAAAATAATTAGTATTGTTCAGATTTAATTTTTAGCGAAACATCTGCACTCAATAATTACTTGAAATAATTAGATTATGTAATATCTTTAAATAAATACAAATAAATAAATCGTCAAGTTTTCAGTTTATATAAAAAAAAATCTGAATATTGCAAAAACAGTTTGTGAATAAAACAGCAATTCCATGTCTTTCAGAAAAATTTGTCCCAAAAAAAAAAGGAATTGTGTCACATGACTGTCAATTTCTGAAGTAATTCTTAGAATTGTTTTCCCATCATGTGCATGTCTTCTTATTGAATTAATCAATCAATGTAACCATCTTAAATGAGTGTATACATTTTTCTTAGGTCTTTCCATCCAGCATATCTTTTTTTTTTTGCAAATCCTAATTTTCAGTATTTTGCATGTATCAACTTAAGTACGAGACAACACCAGGATGTCTAATGATCTAAAACAAATTCAAAGGGACTTTAAGAGATAACCAAGCAAACATGGACACTGTACAATGCTTATTTTCAGCTTTCGGACACATCCAAAGTCTGCTGAATGTCACACTCATGTTCCCCACACACCCCTTAAAAGAACTGTCGAGCAATCATTCAAACAGACGTCTCTCTCAGCAAGATGCACTCGTGCATGTA
>JAUMHP010000063.1:12768332-12788234 GCA_032361065.1 Enteromius trimaculatus
CCCCAAACCATGAGCATTTCTGTCAGAAGTGAACACACGCGCACACAACGCTGTGTGTGTGTCTGTGTAAGAGAGAAAGTGACTCGAAGGGACATTTTACAAATGCTGCATGTCAAGGAGGAGGAGAGCAGCACAGCAATTCATCCATCACCACCATCAAGCACACCTCTAACCAAGAACGAGAGAGCGAAAGGTGTCATCGGAGCAGGGAGGGAAGGGGGGGGGGGAGTTGAAAGGAAAGAGAGACGACCGACAAAGAAAGAGAAAAATACAGACAGGGAGGAAGAAAAAAGCTCTATGTTAGAAAGAGATAACCATCACAGACATGTTATGTTTATTCTTTACTCATCCTCCTATTGTTCAATATGGTCATTTCCTTTTTTCTGATAAACACACAAGAAGAAATAAAAAGAGAAGAATGTCTGATTCTTTATATGTTTTTTGTTTAGTGAATTAAATAGTTCAATCCGAATGTAAGCCAACCATTCGCTGTGAACCAGATCAATGGTATCAAAAGATTTGATTCAGGACAACGTCTGATTTTGAATTATCATCTATTTGTCAATTAGTCGAACAGTTTAATCAGACTATAAATGAATCATTCATTCATAAACTTAGATCAAGTGATTCATTGGAAAAAGATCAGATGCAGAAGAATGTCTGACTCATTCAAATGTATGTTCGACATCATTCTCTTCTCCTTTAAATTTGGGACTATTTAGGAGATGTAAAATATAGCATACAAGTCTTATATGGACCACCTGTTATGCTTTTTGAGGGAATTTCTAAAGCTTCACAGGTTCAGTTCTAACTGATGTCATACAGGAGTAAATAATTACTTTTTGGGGTAAAATATGCCTTTGAATGTGAGTAATTGTGTGTGTGTTTCACCATTCACCTCACATTTTTTAATACACACACACACACACACACACACACACATCTCAAACTCCAACAAAGGGTCAGCCTGGACTCTTAAAAGTCTTAGGGCAACTACATCACTATGTTGTTTCCATGACACCCACTTCCCAGCTGTGGAACTATGAAGTCACTTCCTGTTTAGAGGGAAACGTGAGGATGTAGAAGTAAGAAAATGAGGGGAAAAACAGAGAAGTATAGCGATGAGTGCCGGTCCCTCCTCTCACTTGCTTTGACATTCTCTTTCCCCGCTCAGCGAGAGAGAAAGAGTTCATTCAGACAGCTTGTGCACACACACACACACACACACACACACACACACACACACACACTGCCAAGTACAACAGCCGCTTCTGGTAACTCCCTGGCACTGCAGCCAAAGAACTCACATACACACACACCAGCCTGTTTAGAGCAAGAGTCCTTCTGAGGCAAAGCAGTGGAAGTAGATGCACAAGTGTGTGTGTGCGCTGCATGTGTGTCAATTTCTTGTCCTTAACTGGACATAATTTATCCTACAAACGTTCATATCCTGTTTCCGATCTGTCTATGCAACACGGTTAACATAGGTCTTGTTTTCCAATAAGCCTTGTTCTCTCTGAATTCAACGCTACATTTTAAAAACAAACGCTGTGTTCCTTTTTCACTTTCAGTTATGCAAAAAGAAAAAGGCTACATTTCTAATTGGCTTGGAATGTGAACCTCTTCGTCTCCGAAATGAAATCTTCGGCAGCCTGTAGCTTTCAAGGTGTCCAGATGAAAAACTTCTCTAAACTTGATGCCAGCCATCAAGTATAATTTTTTGTATAATTTTTTATTAGTCTCACTCCACCTTTCCCACCTCTGAACACACACAAGCAAGCACTTATATGCTGACATTGAATACTTTCGGGAAGTTGACATGTCCTGCGGTGTGACATGCTATACTCCTAAAACTGACATGCTATACTATATCTCAAACTGACGGCGGTCTGTAAAACAAAATAATTGAGGTATGATATTAAAACGGCTATATTAAAATACAGCTACAACTTTAAAAACCACAACTAATGCATTGCGGCTTGAAGATCCTTCATCAGGGTGTGGATTTCAGCGGGCAAACTTTATTTAAAGAGTTGAAGACAACTTTAACAAACAGTGTCCGCTGTAATATAACACCTCACAAGTGTATTAGATTTGTTTCACATACTGCAAAGACTTCTCCACAGAGCAGCAGAGAAGGTAATGTTATATTTGCCTGAACAACATTTTGCCAATTCCTTTGTAATGACTTTACATGACCTTTGTACTTTTAAAAAAAAATGCATTTGTTACCAGACCAGACCATTTAAAAATATCTACTGAGGGAAAAATGAACCTGTAAAGCCTAAAACAGTTCATTGAATCTTTAAACTCTTTAAGCTCCATATATATTTGGACAAAAGGTACATTTTTTTATTATTTTAGCTGCTGACCAAAACATATTCATTTTGAGATTAACATGAGATTGGTCCCCTTTAAGGAATTACAGCTCTTTTTTGTATACCGTCCCCCCTTTTTCAAGGGACCATAAGACAGTTGACTCAAAAGCTGTGGGCTATTCTTTCTGTTTTTATGTCAATTAAGCAGGTAAAAGGTTTTCTAAGTGTGCCATTTTCATTCGGAAGCTGTTGCTGTGAGCCCACATTATGCAGTCAAAAGAGCTCTCCATGCAAGCAAAGCAAACAACTGTTAGACTTCAGAAACAAAACAAATCCATTCAGAGATTAGGAGAGGCCAAATCAACAGTTTTTAATACATTTTGGAAAAAAAACACCGGTAAGCTCATCAAAGGTGCAAACAAGACCAGATAGACCAAAACATCTAAAAAAGCCAGACTACTTCTGGAAAAACATTCTTTGGATATCTGAAATTAAGATCAATCTGTACCAGAATGACCGGAAGAAAAAACATCTTCTGTGAAACTTGGTGGAGCAGTGAACATGCATGGCTTCCAGACAACATCTGAAATCAGCTGCAGTTAAAAACCTGGCAAAGCATCACAAAGGAGAAATCCCAGTCCTTGAGTTCCAGACTTAAGGCAGTAATTGACTGCAAATGATTCCCAACAAGATGTCAAAAATAAACATTATTTATTTATGATCTTTATCTTGCGTTAGTATTTTAAAAAATTATATTATTCTTAGTATTTTATGTAATATTTTTGTTCAGCCTCTTGTCTGCACTTCAGTTACACCTAGTTCATTTTGTTTTTAAATCTGTTCTGGCCAATATAAAAAAATTTAAAAAAATGTGTTTTACATCATATTTGAGACATCAGAACTTTGTGGTCCATATATTATGATATAGTAAAAATGTGGAGTGGACATTCAAGTAGGAAAATATGCAGTTGGTGTAGTTGGGTTATTTAATAAAAAAAAGTATTAATTATTAAAGAGAGGGCAGGGTGTATATACAAACTGAGTGCAGTGAAGTTAAGCGAATAGCAGGTGTTTTAGCAAAGATTTAAAGGGGTAATGTGATGCGATTTCCTTTTCCTTTCTCCTTGGTGTGTTACAAGCTGTTACATGATCAGATCCCTAAAGTTTCAGAGCCTAAAGTGTAAACTTTAAAAAAGATATTTTTATAAAAGTTAAGATTCTTTTAAACACTTCTGTACGTCACGGTGAGGGAATATTTGCATAACACCGTGCAACTGTTTATGCAAAGAAAGAAGGCGGAACTATTATACTTGTTGTAGTGTTGTTGCCAGTGCCATGTTCTGGAGATGCTGTGTTTCATTGTGAAAGTGAAACTACTTTGTTTGGGCTTCCAAAAGAGGACATAACTAGTGGTTAAGCAGTATTTACAGAACTGTTACAGAACAGTATAACTCAAATATTAGAGCGTGTTCAGCACATTTTTCAGAGGACTGCTTCTTGAACCTGGAGAGTAGCCTATGCTGGCTCTGCACAAAGGCTGTTTCTATAAAGTGGGGCAATTCCAAATTATTTCTCACTACTGGCCAAAGCTTTAAGCTGCTAGAGTCCCATGAAAAAAGAAAAAAGAAAAAAAAGAAGGTAAGAAAGGTATCTTTACCTGGGGTAGATGCCGCTGACCATACTATCATGAATGGGGTCACTGGTGCTGGGACATGGACCAGCTGCTTTTGACATTAGCAGCACAATAAGACCTCGCATCTGTAGATTATTCCGGCTGTCATACACAAATCCTCTGTTAAAAAAAAAACAAAACATAAAAAACATAAAATTACATATCACATAGCATATATTTTTTCTTTATAATTTTTAACTGAATTTAAAAAAAATAAATAAATCAGGGTCACAACATCCTTTAGAAATATTTCTAATACGGTAATTTGCTTCTCAGGGAACCGTTTTCAATATCAAGGTCAAAAACAGCTTAGCAGCTTAACAAGCAGCATTTACTTGAAATCTTTTGTACCATTAAACATGTCTTTCACTTATGATCCATTTAAAGCATCCTTGCTGAATAACTATTAATTTTAAAAATCTTACTGACCTTAAACTTTTAAACAGTATTTTTTTTACTTTATTTACAGTATATTTTATGTTTTTACACATTCAAAATAAATGTATCGTTATTATCATCATCATCATCATCATCATTATTATTATTATTATTATTATTATTATTATTATTATTATTATTATTATTATTATTATTATTATAAGTTAGTGCTTTTTCCTTAATGCAGAGGCAATGTTTCAAAAAAGAACAAATCGACAAAACAACTTCATTTTTACAACTTGGTGCTCCAAGAAAACAGCATCAGCTGCACATTTTCATTGAGTCATATGTGAGATCCATTAATGAGTCAGGCTAACTCCGTGCTGATGGCCATGGCTCCCCAAACACTATAAAAGTAACTATTTTTTATTTATATGCTCTCCTATAAATCAATTCGAAACAAATTCAAGAAAAGCTGAACTCCAAATTTCTTGTAGACGGTCAACATGGATCTGAACTTACCGATAAAAATAGAATTAAAATAAATAGTCTTGCACTAAAGGAGGGACTCAAGATGTATCCAAGGACCAGAGTAAATTCAAATAGCTTAGAATTAACAACAGTATTTACTAGCAGGTGTGGCTCTCAAAATATCCTGTTCATGGCCAGGAACAGCTTGAATACTGTCTGTGTGAAAGAGCCAATAAAGTGCATCCCCGTAGCCATTAATACCACCTATAACCATGGTGACGGAGATGAAATACATTTTCATTACCAAATTTTGAAGGCATTTGGTCGACTTGTATATTTAGAAGTCAGTTCAGTCAGCATGTTAAAGGTGTGATTGGATTGATAACCGCATTATGTCAAAGATTACATAGACTGCCAAGCAACTACCCAGAAGGGCCCTAGCAAATGTATAATAGCACCCTAAAAAACACTTGGATCGAATTAATGAGATTGTACATAGAAACACACACACAACAAACACTCAGAACACCTTAGCACGCACCTACAACACCTAGTGAGTAAATGCAAAAGAAAAATGCAAAAAACTGCAAAGTCTAACGCTGATCTTTAAACTTGTGTGTTTTTAAAATGCCATGTCATTATTAAGATAACAGCGCAACAGTCAAAGGTGTCCATCTAGCACATTTATACACAGGGAAAAAAAGTGGAGAGGAATGCAAAAAACGTATTCCGTTTAAATGCCCTCTAAAACTAAAATCTGACTACTGACATCTGGCGACTTTATGAAAATAAAAGTTTCTAGTCCATGAGTGTGAGCGAGTGTGCGACCGTCTGGCCTCACCATATCCTAATTGTGTTTAAATGAAATGCACAGTGTCATATTAATGAGCCAGCATGTCGTTCCAATACAATCTCGCCCTCTTCTCACCTCCCATCTCTCCATCTTTCACTGTCTCTCTCTCTCTCTCTCTCTACGGAGGAGGAAACAGACACACAAAGACACTCGCAGGCTTGTTAATCACAGTTCCACGAGGGGGTCTTGGAGGCAGAGGTCATCGCTGTTATGAGCTAGTCTGCCTTTCAACCTCATGATTAATTTGCATCTGCAAGACGGTCGGTGGTTGGTTCTGTGCAAAGGCGTCCAACCCCACAGACCCATTACTCTGCTCTATTATTGGTTTAAAATACACATATAATACAAGTAACTTTCTTATAATTGCCTCCTAAGGACAAATGGCCAAGGACCTCTTTTCTCTGACAGAAATATTCTGGATTTTGATCATTTTAGAGACACTTAATAAATCTTTCATTTTCAGCTGACAATTTCCCCGCATAAGGGAACAGTTTTTTAAAATCTCAGTTCTTTTTTAAAAGGAAGTTGTAAGAAAACAGCCAACTATCCGTAATATAAAACTTAATGGGGAAGTTTCCCAAACAGGGTTTAAGACTAGTCCTAGATTAAAATAAATGTTATAGCTGACTAAAATGGAAAAAGCTTTCACTGACATATCTTAAAATACATTACTGCCATTGCTTGGTCTTAAAATGCTCCCATGAAATGTGTTTTTGGTAAGACATGTTTCTAAAAACTACTTAAATGTCCTAAATTAACAAAGACCTAGTCCTGGCTTAATCTAATACCTGTCTGGGAAACCGTCCCAATATGTGTTTTCCTTCGGAATGAGCACCCTGCAAACTAAATTGAATTAAAGTAATATTTATGGCAAAAATCTGAAACTCTGATGTAGACATACTAAATTTTACAAGGCCTCAGCAATCTAAAACTCGTCAATATCAAAATAATTGAGATAGCCAATCAAATCAAAGTGGGCGGAGTTTAAGGTCCAATGTTCAAGATATGGTTATGGCCTTCCAAGGTTCCCTCAAAATACTCAAGATGGAAGAATGGATAAGCAACACAGTAAAATACAAAATGTGAGTCACATAAAACACAAGTTGCATTTTCCTCATTTGAGTACCATATTTTTTAGGACGTGTTAAAAAAGACGCAATAAACATAAGTACAAAGGTCAAGCGCATTATGTAGTGAACGCAAAAGCACCGCAGTGGAATCCAAAAACCTGTTCTGTACAGTTATAACCTAATGTTGAAATGAGCTGAAACTGAGAGGAAGTGAACCATCTGCCCGACAGAGTCTTTAAAATGCACCAACTGAGAGTTTCATTGCAAGTTGGACCTGTTTTTGCATGCACAGTGAAGACGAAGCAATAGAAAGTTTTATTTCCAGACCGATATTAATCTAATGCAGTGCGCAGGTTGAGCAGAACGTACATATCACAAGTGTTCCGTGGCTACAATCGTCTCTGGTTGCCGGGCAATGAGGCACAATGCAGTTCTAGTGACGACAAGGGCTGTAATCCCGTCTCCAGGCAGAGAGTCACTTGTCATGAATCACAACTGTGGTAATCGAGATGAGATGACACCCAGACACGCCCACTACCAAACAGCCCAGCGCGCGCGCGAGAGAGAGAGAGAGAGAGAGAGAGGGGTGGGCAGGACATATCATGACAGAATGAAAGAATAAAGGAGAGACTGGAGACATTTAAGGTACAAACGAAAAACATATCCTACAGAGAGCTGGAAATACATAAAAGTGGCTGATAACTGGAGAATCAATGAGTGTGGTTACATATATCATCTTACATAGATTATGCTTAATAATAACCCAATACAGTGTAGGTCACGTAAACGCCTTAAATGCATTCTTATCAAAGGTCATAAATGGTTTCAGTGAAACCTGAGCAGCACACCCCCATTACTCAGATTTCAGTTTTCTTGTGGTCAGTATATTTATGTACTATTCTAGTATTTATTATGTAGTATTTTTAGCTTGTGTGTGTATCAGGTGTCCTGTTTTAAATCTCTGTTTATGTCTAAACTAAACAAAAAGATTATTTCGAATCTCAGGTAAACACGTTTTTCCATGTGCTGTTGGATTTACTAAGAATGAGCTAATTTTCTTTTGCACTCAATGTAAATGCAGTGCTCATTTATACCCCATGAAGGACCCTCCCCTTGAACAATCAGGTTTTTTGACATCTTCCTGTCCACCAGCCCATGGCTTCCACTACCATTTCAAAAACATACTGACACAAAGGTCAAACTACAGCGATCTGAAATAACCTGGTCACATCCACCACCCAGAAGCACACACACCATTACTCAATCAGACAGAAACTGCATCTCCAAACATGCACACAAACACACACATCATTAAATCACAAACTCACTCTACTGCAAAGGGAGGAGCGGGGAGTCATTAAAACAAGACGAGTGGTGATAAGAAATGATTGGAAAGAGGGAATGAAAGAGTGATGGAACGTTACAGGCCAGCTGGAAAGTGTTTATGACCCGCACGAACAAGGAGTGCGCATTACACTTAATATGTGTGAAACATTCGAAGGGGCTGTTCACACACAACGCTGTTTTTTGCTTAGCCAATGAAAACGTGCACTAGATGGATGTCTTTGTTTGTCCCCATTAGGGCCTCTCTTTCCCCCCCACATCTTCTACTGTGAGTAGTGCATTTCTAAGTTGCTATGTAAGGTTAGTTGAAGGGGATGAATGTCTGTGCATAAATGTCAATAGACCAATCAGATGACTCTTGAGGGCGGGATGAGCATATTTGCATATTTATAAGCATATGTACATATTTAAAGACATTTTTATACCTAATAGTGTGTAGGAGATAATAAACATGTATTTTTTAAATATGTTGCAGTCAAAATGTAGCTGTTTTACCGTATTACCACATCATATGTGAACGGCCCCTAACAACTAAGGGAAAAAAAGCTGTAAATATCAATCAAAACGCCTCAGCGAATGATGTCATAGGGAAAATGTGACATTACATCACTGCACTCTGTTGGTCTGGAATATTATGTGTATGCAGCTGGGTTGTCGCTTTATATGTAGACTGGGACATAATTTTTATGGGTGACCCCGATAAATACAAAAGAGCAGGGGTAAAAATGAAATGACTATATCATTTCTGAATAACATTTTAGACATATTTATAATATTCATTTTATGCAGTATAAATTGGGTCTTCATACCTGAAACAATATGATGCCTTTTAAATTGAAGATGGGAGTCCCTTGCATGAGGATGAGGTCTGTAACACAAAGGATTAAAACCCCCTGCCATAAAGGACCTCACAGAGAACACCTGTCACAGGGCCTCTGTATGTGTGTGGAGCTGTGAAGGTCTTTCCCTGACGTGTCACGGACATCTCCGCAAGCTCTCACCGCAACCGCAAACTGCTCTGAACTTCGCTGAGGTCTGTTTTTTTTATTAAAGAATGAACAGAAAGGCGAAGCGGAACGTGAGCTGGCACTGTCCGACTCGTCAGCCTGCAATTGTGCATATAAATATCTTTGGCGCGTCTTAGAAGACGGCTGAATCTGCACTGACGCTGAGGAGAGAAGACAGGGTCCCCTCCCAAATGGATTGTCATATCAGATTTAGGTGTATAGGTTATTACACCCTTGGGCTACTGTTTCCAGCACTGTCGTCTGGATGGGCTGGATTGGGTTCCCGAACTCTCTCTCTCTCTCTCTCTCTCTCTCTCTAAAACCAAATGCACACACAAACACTCAGTCTTTATTTCCTCTTAAAACTTTCTGTATGTCATTCAGCTGGACAGCGCTCAGGTGAAAAAAAGTTCAAGGGTTAGTTCACCCAAAAATTCTGTCAAAACATTTACTCACCCTCATGTTGTTCCAAACCTGTATGAACTTATTTTTTTCTAATAGAGCATCAAGAAAGATGTGTTTTTTGTCTATGCAATGGAAGTTAGCGGTCACCAAAACTGTTTGATTATCAACTTATCATTTGTTACAAAATACCATCTGTTGTGTTCCATAAGAAATAAAACCATACTAGTTTGGAACGACATTAACGTGAGTAAACAATGAGAGAGTTCTTAACTTGGGTGAACTATACCCTTCAGAACTTTTTGTTTTGTGAGGGATTTTCTTGTTTTTATTTTGTTAATCCTATTTTGTGTTTGTATGTCAATTCTGGTTCAGAAAAAATATCCTTTAATGCCCCTTGAGTTCTGACTGTCAAAAACGGCCACATCACTGAAAACTGATCAGAATATGATCAGGTTATTACACAAACACCTTACGCTAATACCACACACATCATAGGCTAAAGCAACAAAGTCAAAAATCAGACAGAGTGCTCTACTAAAGAAAACACACTTGATCTACGGTATGACAGAGTGGGCTGTCTGTCTGTCTCTGGACCTGCAAATGGCAGCCACTGGGGGGAGACAGCTTTAATTTGGCTAGTTCAAAGTGACTTTTAAGTACTTTACTTCCAGGGTCCATTACTTTAAATCACCCATGGGTTAAGTGCCATGCTTAAATCTCCTATTTCTAATTCGCCCCGAACCGGAACTGGACCGGTGACTTTTGGAGTCAAATGCAAAACCATTAGGTTACGTTCACCTGTAGACCTAAGAGATGACAAAAGTCTCATTTATTAACACCTACCCTCAATGAACGTGCTTTAACTGGGAAAGTCTGAAAAGTGCAATTTGTACAAGAACTGTCATTAAAAATTTCATTCTTTCACTTTTCATTAAGCTACTTTTAAAAAGCTGCATGGCGGTGTCACCAAGATGTACTGACTTGCAGTAAAGACACTTTGCATGTAGGACTATAATGAGAGGGATTACAAGAAAACATCAACCATCTTATTGATTTAATAAAGTGACTTGACTTGCATTGCTTCTCAATTAACAAACTGAGTAGGTTGGTACGGCAGATTACCCAACAGAACCTGCAGGGTGTAAACTCATGAAGCCTATAAAGCTCCATGAGGCCTTTTAATTTGTCCTCTGAGAGCCACTTATGTTAACGATCTGCATCACTACAAGCAGGTGAGGGAGGGAATATTGACTTTGAATCATGAATATTGATCAGGTTATGTTAGAATTGATTGGCTGAAGGGCAGATGATAGCATCCTGGAACTACTCAGGAAGTCAGTTAAGCAATGCTAGCATGCTGAAGGCCTGGTTTATAAGAAGGTTATCAAGCAATTTCAGTGTGGCTTTATCATTATTCATCAACTCAATCTCTTTCCCATTTTTTTTAACTGTCCCCATAAACACTGGATGTACATTTCATGATTTCAGTGAACTGTTTTATTCGAATACAAAAATCATTTTATGTAAGTTCATGGTCGCTGACAATATAATGGCATTTATTTTTATGCTCTAAAGTAAGTTAATCAGCATTTTTATGTCCCATTTCAGTTTCCTATTATGTGCATTTACAGTAAAGCACTAAAATTAATACCTTACCTGAAACTTGCACGTGGCAGTAATATTCCCATTACAATCAGTTGTTTTTATTTAAATGTTGATAAAATTGTCCAGACTAAGGATTAAACGTTTTTTTTTCTTCAGTCATCTCTTATGCTTTCCAAGATTGCATTTATTTAGTGTGTTTAAATGTTTAAAAATGCAATAAAATAGTAGTCTTGTCAGATATAACTGATATATTGTTGTTTTAAATATTATTATTTTAATCCAATTGAATGCAGCTTTCTATCTAAATACATTTTGAACTGTTGTGTATTCCTGTGCGGATAGAGATGAATTTTCAGCAGTCATTTTAGCATGTTTTTTATTATTATTTGTAACAATTATTCAATTTGTAATATTTATTTGTAATAATCAGCTATTAAAGTAACTAACGTGTATTACAGTAACTACCGGTTCTCAGTTAAATGAATCAAATGACTCAAGAACCTTTTGAACTAATTCGTGATCGTATTGTTCTGCCTGGTTTTGACATTTTCATTAAATATACAGGAGGGTTTTGTTCAGGAATCACTCCTATCTGCCTTGGAGGCCAGGAGAAGACATATGTAAAACAGTAACTTTACCTGGCGGTGTTAAGCAGAGGGTGTTTGGTTCCCACCAGCTTCCTAACATGCATGGCCACATTGCTGAGCTCGTCACTGAGTAAACACCTTAAACTCATGAATGAAGTTGGATATCCCACGATCTTCTCAGCATCAGACACCACTTTAGTCCAGTTAGATGGAGATGGGTTGGAAAAAATACTTAGATGCCTCCATCCAACGTATGAGAGCCGTGACCTCCAAGCCATTTTAAAAACAAAGGAAACTAATAGACCAGTTATTCAAATGTATGAACGTGCATAGGTACTTTCAGATTCAAGTTCACATTAGAGATCTCACACGCTCTTACACTTATATTGTGTCAAATCCAGCAGCCTCTGTCCTCCCAATGTCATCTCCTTAGGGAAGAAAACATCCTTTTCTTTTACACAGAAGTCGTCTCCACTGATCGAGCGATGGTACTCAGTTGATGCAAATACATTAGTCCAAACCGTTCGTCCTTGCAGGTTTCTGAGTGTCCAGTTGTACAACATTAAACTCTCACGTTTTGACAGCTGCACCGGGGCGCCATCTTTTACGAATCAGTTTACGGCTTGTCGTAAAGACTGCGCTGTTAACCCTTTCGTCACCAAAACCCAATTGAACAAACTGAAGGAAATGTGGAAATAAGTCTGTTTTAAAAATCATAAATATGTTTCGTTTATTTAATTAGTCGATACCAGATATTTTCTCTCACCACAAATTTGCTCTTTTTTTCTTTACACAGTCACAGTCAACTGATCCATGCCTATATCTGCCAAATTTTATTTGTGTGACATAAATTTGCATCAAAATACTTTAATTACACTCACAACATTTGATAACTGGAAATTATGGGTTTTCTTTTACCTTTAAAAGGATGATAAGCCATTCTAAATTTTGATTATATGGTTAGTTGCATTTTAGGACTTGCATTTAACATTATTTCTTGTCTGCTGTTTTCTTGTCTAATCGAACAGAGCCCATTTTGGGGTTATGACCCACCGGTTTAGAAACACAACTCTGTATTGCATGTCGTAGTGTGATTAATCTGGATTTGTGATAATCCTCATACTGAGATCACGCCAGTCAAATGAATCCCATGGGATAACAATGTTGACTTCAGCTGTATCAACTGTTAAAAGCCAGGAGGGAATTTCACTTAAGTGCAAGAACCTTAATGATTACTTTTTATACAACATGACTTGTGTAATTGATGGATAATGTTCTTATTTTGACACTGCAGCCTTTGTTGGGAAATTCACATTTTCAAACCAGATGGTGACACTGTTGTTGGCCACAATGTTACCTCTTAGACACAAGTTAGATTTCAGGGGTACTGTGTTTGAAGCAGAAAGACTTCATTTTAAAATGTGTTTTTAGTGCCATGAGTGATAGCGTTTTGTAATTGTGCAAATAATATCTGTAACACTTAAAATGTTAATACTATTTGACAGTAAAATAATGTAACAATAATATATTTTATCTGTATAAATGTATTTGTGGCTTTTTTGTTTAATGAGATTAAGAGTATAAAGATCATGGTTTACAAGGATTAAATTGGCATATTTTGTTGATCATATGCCACACCATCCCAATCCGTAGACATGAAAAGAACCTATAGGTTTGAGAATAATGAGGGAGAAACAAACTGTTGATTACACATTCACACATGCTGCTGTGGGCACAGAGAGAAAGACTGACAGAAAGGGAAAAATCAAGGGCCTCTTTGCTCTCCTCTCTCTTTGAAATTCAATCAATTCGACCTTCTATTTAAGACTGGGTTGCATTACTTTAATCAACAACACATGGCACATGAATCTCATATTCCCCATTCACCTATTTTACAGTGAAGTATCTCAGAAGTCATTTACCCAATGTCTATGTTACTCTGACAGATGCCCTCATCATCACAGGTTGCAGGTATAATGGCCTTTCCAACAATTTTTCATTTCTGAACAGGATCAGTGCAGCCCTCCTCCAGATCATTCCACAGCCACTTCATGCCGTCTCAGGTTTTTGATATCAGGTTAGTCTGAAGCGACTTATCTGGTGCGTAAACCATGAACCAAACCAGTCCAGCCTTAGAAAATGTTTCCTGAGCCGGCCTTTTCTCTGCATTATTCTGTTCAAAACCTTTACCTTTAGCATAAAGTTCTGCTCATTTGTCAACAAACACCTCCACAGGTTAAAAAATGAATGTTTTCTGCATTTACAAATCCTCCACTCAGTCTTTCTAATGGCACTCAATGAAGTTATACCAACGCCTAAATAATCAACCATCTGCTACATGATTATTGCAGTAGAGCTGCTTTTTTTGGGTATGCACATTCAATTCACCTGTCTTTCTTTATTTGCTGCAGTAAAGTGTTTGCTCACTGCTTCATTTGTCTTTTCGATCTAATCTTTGTCATTCTTTCAGTTGTTGTCACTTATGATTAATTAACAAATTAAAGCTGTAATCATCACGTAATTAAGAGGTCTGTTGTGCTCCATGAAGTAATTTAATCCAACCAAAAACTTCACAAGCAACATTTGTCTTTCTATAGAGTTGTCTTCCTGTTCAAGTGTAATATCGAGTTTGTGGTGTAATGGTAAACTAGCGTGCACGCAGAGGAATTCTTGGGGAAAACGTTACAGTCAGGCAAGAGCATATAGTAGGTTTGGCTTTTATATGCGATTTGACAGAACAGAATTCTGTCATATTTAATTAAACAGCAGTGGTCTTAATTTAAAGAAGCATGCAATTCATCCAAGGTAAAATGACAATAGTGCAGTTATTCAACAACTGAATGCAGTCTGCACTGGAAACCCACATCATTTTGTACATTTTGAATTGTTGAAAAGATTGAGCGGAGGCAAGGTTGACCCTCATTTGGCGGCTGTTGTGTGTTTCAGTGGAGAGCTGTACTTTGCTAGACTCTGTGGGTGATCCGAGTCACATTTACGAGAGTACGAGTAGATTTTCTGAATTAAGTTGTGGTGTGTATGTGAAATAAAGAGATGCTGCTATGGTGGATGAGACTGCCACCCATACAACGCGAGAGAATATTGCATTTTCAAAGCTTCATCTGTGCTTGTGATTGTAAAACGAATGTTTATTTTTCATGAACCAGTGACGGATTCGGCATCCAGCTGTTTTACATCTACTTTTAATTCCTTTTGTAATACTTCCCTCTCATAGAAATCCCATAAGTATCTTTTTGAAATGGAGACACACTAACACATGCATTTTCTCTCACACACACACACACACTTGAGCAGACACAATACACACACAATATAAACAAGCAGGGATTACAATGAGAACAGAAAAGGCTGATGTTGTCTCATGACCACACTTTTTCCACCAGGCATTTCCCAAGAGATGTAAATTCCATCCTCTAATCTTATTTGTCATTGCATATTAGAGCCTTACTTGTGTTTACAAACCATATTCCTCTGCACTTGATACACAAGGCTAAGAGCTATGGAATCGAATCGGAGTGAAAGCCAATCCACGCTGGAGAAAACACAGTTTGGCCTGTTAGAGAAACGGGCTGAAGCACCTCCTCTAGTATCAAGAGGGGTAACAGTATCCCTGCTAGAATGTAACTGTTTATCATGGGCTAATGTTCGGCAGGGGCTGCCAGAGCTGTGTGTGCTAAACAATGCACTCATTCAGGCCGTCGCGCATCTGCTAGTGATCTGGGACGGGACGTCGATATGCTCTCAAGGACGACGGCCTCTGGTCCGATCCAGAGAGAGGAGGTCTTGTGCCATCCTACCTACATGTGCCATGCTTGAGAGCCAACTCACCAGTGGGCTGGAGATGGAGAAAACGAGAAGGAGAGAACTTGGGAGTGATTTATTGAGGGTTAAACATACAGATTATTCTTTTCTCAGAGAACGACTTTTTAAAAGTATCCTATGTGACTTTCATCTCCATCTTTATAGTCCATTAACTCTTTCTGTCCAGACTTTTAGGCTCCATCCTCTTCACAGAACCCTAGGTTTGATTCACAGAGAGGAGCGTTAACTTAGTACTGAAGTAAAAGTGATAAAGAGACTTATCATGTGATTGGTTCGTTGTAGCAGGTGGACCTCTGCATGCAATCCAAGATGTCCCCAAACTGCTTCTTAACCAGTAGGGTGTAACCCCAAAATGGGTTCGGTTCTGTTCTTTTTCGAATCGAGTTAAAGGATGGCAGGTAAATACTAAATGTAAAAATTCACACAATCATGCTTTTTTTGTTGTTGTTGGTGTCAAAGTTCATGCATCTGTCAACCAAAAAAAAAAAACCAACAAACAAAAACCAGGCATATTTACCTGTGCTTGTTCCTTATTTGTACTTTATACAAATTCGACCACATTGAAAGCACGCTGATAATGTTTAAGATTTACTTTGATGTTCCGCTCAGAAATTGCTAGCAAGACAAGTTACTTAATAATTAAGCTGAAAGACTTAAAATAAAGAGCTAAAAAAATAGTTTTTCTGTAAAATACCTTTAAAATTATTTTTTATGCAATGTTCTATGGATATATGGATTACTGATTTTCTGTGGAATTATGTCAAAAATAGTCATCAAAAAATTATGTCTGATTTAAGATCTATTTTCCCTCTTATGCAAAAATACTTTTGTGTGTGTGAGAGAGAAAGACTGAAAGTGAGTTTTAGGGACATTTAAAAGAAGTAATATACTGTGGACATGCATCTCATCTCTTGTTACACATTTGTTTTTCCAATGTAAAGTCTTTGTCTGTCACTCGCACACACCTTCAGAGCAGGTTTTAATTACCTGCAGATATCTGTCTCACAAACACTAACACCCATTATGATAATTCCACCCATTCAAAGATGTTTAATTAAAAGGAAACGATTAGGACCCCTTGACTGTTTTATTTCCATTAATTGTCTCGTATGACAATATCAAGCACCCCCTGCGGAGCGCTGATAACGCGCGCGGGGTGAACGATAACACATCAGACAACTGCACCTATTCACTCCTATCGCGCGACAACCTCCGCCACGCGTGGAGTCCTGAGTGAAAACCGATCTGTGGAAAATTGGGGAGGAAATAGCCTTCCCGGGATCAGCGTGGCCGTGTGGAGTTACGGTGGAGGCCCCTCCCCCTGTCTGGCTCGCTCTTTTTTCTCAACCTCTCGGTTGGCTTTCCGAGAGGGCTCGATCCTGCTCACGCTCAGAGCACTGAGAAATAGCAGGCAGAAGATGGCTGACTCTACCGGGCACGGTGAGCCCACAGCAGCAGCAGCAGCAGCATCAACTTCACTGGGGCTTCTCGCACGCCTGCCATTCGCTGCCACTCCGCAACTCTGAAACGGCCCCGCCTCGCTCCGTGCCGTGCGCCCGCGGGGTTTATACCCCCAAATATTGACAGAGATTTAAAGAAAACATGGCTGAGATGGAGAAAGAAGGAAGACCTCCGGAAAACAAGAGGAGCAGAAAGCCAGCTCACCCCGTGAAGAGGGAAATTAACGCAGAGATGAAGGTAGGTTGTGCGTGCGCTCTCTCTCACTGGCGCCCATAAAGGCTTGTCATTTTTGGATGCGTTGAGCGCACCGCCGCTCCGCCCTCGGACTGAATATAGAGAACCGATTCATTCAAGCGCTGTGTGTTTGGGGTTAATCAGCTAACTTTGATTTTTTTTTTCATGGGTTTCAGAACAGGTCGGCATTATTTCCCCCCGGTTTCTTTTTAGAGCTTAGCACACCTTCCAAACCACTCTAGTCTTGCTTTCCATTGATTGAGATTTTCTGCTATGTTAATATTGCATTATGGATTTTTTTAAAACACGTCTGTATGTGGTTTTCTATGTCATATGCACGTAAAGTATACGAGAAGAGAAGGTTCAGAGTGAAATCCCCTTCTGCCTCCACTGTAGTTGACGGAAAATCCAGTGCGTCAGTCTCCGCGTCAAACTGCTGCGTTACTACTACTACTAGCACGTTACTATCTCTCTGCTAAACAACGCGAATGCATGAAAACAGAGTAAAACTCAATAATGGAATAGAAAACACGTTGGAAGGCTGCAGCTGTCCAGCTGTTCTGATGGGAAGCGCTGGTCACTCCAGATGTTCATCTGTTCAACACTGACTGAGCGCTGTCTGCTCCTGACAAATGCACATTTAAAAAGCCTTTTGGGCTAATTGGTGTATGCAATCATGGTTTGGTTCATTCAGGAACTAGGAGATTCTTTCACTTTTTTATTCTGTCTGAGCAGAGCCGTGCGTTCGTGTGTTTTGAAGGCGCACACAGGCGCTTTGTCTTCTGGTTTTGTGGTGCTCATTGTCTGAAGCGTTTGCATCAGCTGCCATGCAGCCTAATGTCACAGAATTTATCTGTGCTCTTTATCAGATCACGCTACATTCATTCTGGTAGCATCATCATGTTGATATAGACAGGGACACATTTCATTAGTGTTATTATTAAATTGATAACGCGTTTCGGTCACTGTAAACGCGTGTGTGGCTTTGGTGAATTTGCTCCGTTTGCTTTCTTTCTTGTCGGTGATTATTTAACGGAACCTGCGCGAGGCTCACCGGTCCGCCGGGGCTCTAAATTTGACAGATATTGATTGACCTGTAGCGGAGATACACGCGTGCGTCTACCCGGTCTCCTTAAACGCCACCGATCTTTCAGTTTGACGTAATTCAAGCACACACACACACACACACACAAGGATGCAATGCTGTCCTTGCAGAAACGGACTTATTCTGGAGCTGTTGCGTGTGAGATCTGAATTATTGGGGGTTTGAGTGGCCGCAGACCTCTTAATTAATCAGTCATTATTTAAAAATAATGTGTCAGTTATTATGGTATTGTTAGTTATGTTTAGAATTACTTAATAATTTAAGATTATTATACAGTTTTTAATTTTGAATTTATCTTAAAATTTCATTGAGGTTATTCTGTTTTATTAAAAAATCATCAGGGTCTATGGAGATCCTCACTGTGATATCATTTCCTGTTCAAGTCAAATGAGAGCAAAACAGCTGCATTCATGTTGGTTACATCACTCACTTTGACTTGGCTTTCAATTTTTTAATTATGCTTAATATAAAATATAATATAAAAAATGTTTTTATAAAAAATAATAATAAATAGAATTAAAATTTAGTTTCAGTGAATGTCAGCCTTGTAATGACACATTTTTCTTGTTTGCAATCTCCTGACCATTATACCACCTTTAAATATCAAATTTTAATTTCAATTTATAAACTGAAAAATGTTCATCATCATCATCAAGTTATCTGTGTGAGTATTACTTGCAGCTGTAATTAATAATAATAATAATAATAATAATAATAAAAATAAAAATGAATAGATTTAGGAGAAAAAAACACTTTTGGTCCATGAATTAGATTTTTGAGGAGGTTTTGAATTGAAGTGAAAATACAACGCTGCAGATGTAACATGTTTACATTGTTTTTTTACACTGCTGATATTTCCTTTAATAAGGAATCAATTTTTGTACAGTCAGTTTTTGACAGTAAAGAACTGGAACAAATACCTTGCTTCTGAATGGTCCACCACTTGCTGGAATCATTTTTGCTTGTTTTCCGTTATGTTCATTCCATTCCCATACTAGAACAAATAAAAAACATATCAAAATCAGTATCAAATGCATACATGGTAAGTTAAAAAGAATTGGCATTCTGTCCACTTATGAATTCCTTGAGAACAAAACTGGACTCAAGCTGTAATATACTCATTCAGGTTACAAAATATGAGATATGAGGTTAAAATATGGCAAGAATAAAGGTAGAGTTGAGCAAATGAAAGGATGTTGAAAAATTGCCATCTGAGTGAGGTAGGCAGCATCTTAGAACTCAGTTTAAAGACTGTGGCTCATTACACTACTCATCTTTGTTACATTGGATTCAGTGATTTCTCCCAAAACGTTGTATCTGTCACACACTTTCATCTTTGTTTTGTGTTTTACTGTGCTCATCTCCAAAGGTCTGTGGTGAGTGTTGGCCTTGTCAGGGGTGTTGTGTGTTCCATTCAGACACAAGTCTGTCATTTTATCCGTAGAGTTATCATTTTTACCACAGAGCCGTGGATGAAGCTGATCTCTGCTATACTTTTGACTGAGCAAGGACCAATAAAACCCAATTATTTTAGGGCAAAGACAACATCCAG
>JAUMHP010000063.1:12788334-12809096 GCA_032361065.1 Enteromius trimaculatus
TATATGTGGGTGTGTGAATCTTACAGACCACATATCATGCATAATAAATTATAGACAGCCATATAACAGAATTTATTACACATTAACATAATAATACACCATAGTCAGATAAACACACCATATCAAAACACTGCTAGTGATCAAGGCACCACCTTCTTTGGTAACATATGACACATGCAAATACAATATCACATTTGCTGAGCATGTTGGGTAATGGATGGTACAATAGTTTTTGTACACACATTTAAAACAAATGAGTACTGTGGTATATATTTTGTGACATTTATAGTGTACTAGCTGGACTAAGGCACAGTTTCGCACTGATATGCTTCATCATGGGAACTTCTTTCATGGGAACTGACAGAAGTTTAATCATAATTGCTTCAGCTATCCTGAAACACACAGGTGTTTTTCACAGACAGCCACCCACAATGAACCTTCTCAGCCTGTGAATTTTCTCACTGGATTCTGCACATTAAATGCCTCTTGGCAAAAATTAATAATGAAGAGTATTTTTTTAAAGCAGTTATGTGACGAAGAGAGATTGACGGTGATCTTATAACACTTGTAATGGCAGACCACTTGAACAATATGAAATGTTCATAGTTTTAACAAAAAAATTACTATTTAAAATATCATAAAATTTGCTCTATAAAAAGCTGTATCTAAGGCTGTGTGGATTAAAATGTTCCAAAGGGTTTTTTTTTCCCATGGAAAAACCTTTGGGTCCCCCAAAGAACCTTTCAGCAAACAGTTCTTAAAAGAACCATTTATTATGAGAAGCATTTAAATAATAATAATAAAAAAAAAAAAAATGTTTGTGCAATGGAAAGTTTCCATGGATATTAAAGGTTCTACCTGGAACCACAAATGCCAATAATGCCCTTTTATTTTAAGAGCGTATAATTCAGTTGGCCGTCAATATTGTTTTTTCAAAGATTAGCTCTTAAATTATTACTTTTGGTTTCCCTAATCCTGGACTCGTGGGAAAACAACATCCCATACATCTTATCCAGACACATGCAGGTACCCAAGATACACCATACACTTACCACAGACAGACCACAGAGACGCCGCCACGGCTGAAGGCGGTGGTCCCATGCATATGCAAACGTTGCAGATGAACAATGTGCGCGTGTCACGCCCCACGCAACATGAAAAACAGGAAACAGCAAAGCCATGGAGACAAAACAAAACTTTTCCCCAAACATTTGCGTCAACAGACACAGATCAGGTTCTGTGGAATCAAAGCTAAATTTGATATGCGGTGTTGAGTAACCAGAGGAGGGTCTGTTTGAGGGGTCTGAGATACATGCACGAACAGGTGTCGGTAACAGAGCGAAAATCACAGCAAGGTTGAATACTTGCATCCCAGCCGTATTATCAAATGTGTCTGCCAGCATTCATTTTTCCTTCTTAAACTCAGCGAGTTCAAAAACGTACAAAACTGTCACTACCCTTTCAAAAGGTACTAATATGTTCCCTTTAGATACTAATATGTACTTTTAAGCTACTAAAATGTACCATTTAGGAATAAATAAGGTACCTTTTAGCTTTTGTACCTTAAGATACCACCCCAGTGACAGATTTTGACCTTTTTCCCCTGAAAGTATGTATAAATTTAGGACGTCCAGTTGCTTGTTCTTTAAAGGTGCAGGAAAAGTCACTTCCTGTTTGAAGGCCTCTACCTATGTAATAAAACTCCCAACATGCAGAAACAAAGCATACTGTAACACATAAAGAGCGTGTGTGTATAAATACAATCTGCGTTTTACTCTGCACTTCTCTCTTATTGCCTCAGTGAGAACTTGAGACCTGAGCATTATGAATTTCTCCCTCTCACGTATCAGATTTCCACCAACACACACACACACACACACACCCAGCCTATGAGGAGTCCCTCGCTTTGGTGCTGTTTAAAACAAATCTTGGTTTAATTTTGCTCTTACTTACACAAAATGAGACAAAGGGAAGAAGGCAAAAGAAAAGAACCAGAGAGATACGGTAGATTGTACACAAAGTGGCCTTGTGGAGGATTATACCTCTGAGAGAGATACACAGAAGAGACGTCTGACAGTGTTGCCTTCATCTCCGTCTGCTTTCATGTGCAGCATGGTAAAATAAGCCCCATGCTGGTGATTGCCCCGACGGAGAGGGGGATGAGAGAGAGGGAGAGCAGAAAGGAATGTATACAGCAATAGGCAGCCTAAGCTGTAAAAACTGAAAGCTGAGAATACAGGCCGGATCGGATATCAAGGAAGGTAGATGGAAATGAAAGCAGAGCATAGTGGTGGTAGTGGGGGGAGAAAGAAAGAGAGAGAGAGTATGGAAGAGAGAAAAAGAAAGTGATATTCAGTATGAGAGACGGACAAGAGAAAAAAGCAAGAAGGGAATGGAAAAGTGTGGGTTGGGAGGAGAGAGAGAGTGAAAGAGAGACGGGGAAAGAGCGGTTGGTCAGAAGGAAAGTTGGTGAGGGGAGGAGGGAATTTTATCATGGTGTACAGTGACCTACTCTTGTTACCGAGCGCAGGGTGTCCGATTCCCCCCGCCGTCACAATCACGGCGAACAGAGAGGGAATGAGATTTGCAGCTTCGTATCTTGTAACTTTTCTCGCTGATGTTTCAGTCTAGCGTGAAAAGCGTTCTCTCCAAACATTTCCCATTTCATATAGTCTCTGTAAGCGAGGAAGCACGGTATTTTTCTCTCTGTATCTGTTTTTTTCATAGTGATTTTTTGGTTTTATCAGAGCGTGTGTAATTACCAGGCGGCCTTCAGAGGGGAGGAGTGCAGGGAATTTCAGATTGCAATTATGTGTATGGAGTAACATTTAGTGCAGAATCCAGAGCCTCTGACAGAACTCAAGCTGATCCGCAGCACTATTAGAGACTAACTCACAGCGGTGATGCACATGAGGATGTTTTAAATTGTTAGTTTTCCTCTGTGGTTTGTAACTGTTTTTATTTTGCAATGGCTACATAGGCACGAGTAGAACTGTGCATGTTTGAGTTTATAAAATAATAATAAAAACACACTTTCATTATAATAAAGGATAGAATAGATTAGCTTGACAACTTTTATTTTATTTTAATAGCTTTTCCTGCATTTTTAAGAGTTTAAATCAGAGATGTCCAAACTAGGGCCTATATTTAATTTAATTTTTTTTAATTATTAAAAAATCAGGCACCCTGTTTTATATATTTTAGTATATTTTTCTTCCTTTTTGAGAATGTTTTTAACTCTCTCTTTAAATATTTTTTTTATATAATAAAGTATCACTGTCCCCAAGCCAAATGTAGCCTTATCTTTGACCCTGTAAAGAGTAGGTGTGACCCCTTGTTAACACTGTAAGTCAGGTGAGCCCTCTTGAGGAACTGTTGAACCCCTCTAAACTCAGCTGGTGTTCCCAGACAATCAGAACTCTTGAAGTGCCCAAAAAGTCTTCTAGATTGAGCCGTGCTGTGCTGATAAAGTCTCGTTAGGTTTCCTGTGGACAGGGTGTGATTACTGCATTGTGACTGACCTTGTGAACTCAATCCTAAAACAGACACCTCACCTTACAGACCAGAGGCAGGACAGACACCTGGTGGCCATACAGCAGAAGTGCAGGGAAGGATTGGAGAAGGGCTGTTCATCAGTTCGTACTGAAAATTGTATAAATCTGTGCTTTTAAATGAAACATTCTATTAAATTCTAACATAAAAAGTACATTAGAGTGAATCCCTCATTTAGCCTTTCTAGTTTACATTTCTATGTGTGTTCATAAAAGCTAGTGCTATAGTGTACACTGGTGAGTAAACACATTACCTGAGTATGTATCGCAAAAAAACATAATAATTATATGCTGCTTGATAGTTAATGCGATTGACTGACAGTTTCTCTGTTTGATTGACAGTTGTTGACTCGTGTCTCATCAGGTCCCGTCCAATCGGCCCCTCCCAGGGGCGGGGCAGGCAGGCAATCTCCATGGCAACTCGCCCTACTTGATGGTGAGAGCCTTCCTCAGACTGACTAAAACAGAAAAAGTGACAAAAATAAATAATACATGTCTTATGAACATGTTGAGGTTTAAAACAGATGGAAAATAATTAATAATTATTTAATATTTAGGTATTACCTTTTTTAATGTAACTTATTTTTTATTTAAATGTATGTATTTAATATAATTTGTAATATAATTTAGTGTATACTTACTCTATATATTAAATTATGCTCTACATATAGGGTTTTATTCATTAAGCATGCATCTACTGATATATTTAACAAGTATAACTGCTCTTTTAAGGTAATGTTTAAATATTAGTCAGCAGATGCAGGGTAAATGGCTTTTAAAATCACAAAGTATTATGTTTTTTGTCTAGTAGGTTAAAGCTGCATGGATTCTGCTGTGGTCCGGTCAGCTCTGATTTGTTAATAATGACTCTTCCTCTTCTGTTCTCCTGTTGTCTGGCTTAGTATTGTTTGTTTGCATAGTTAGATGTCTGTTTGATGCCTTGGTCAGTCTATAGGCTCTCCAGATTTCTTTCTTAAAGGGATATGAAACGTTTGAAGCTATTTTCAGTCAGATTTGGTCCATCGATGAGCAAGTGGATTTCTTGGATGAAACAACTTTTGGCCTTGGTTCACAGTAACCATGCAAACATAAGATTCCCTGTGGAGATTTTATTTATCCGCATTGCAAATTCTGCCACTCAGAGGTTTTTACATCGATTGTCTCAGTGCAGTACACCTCCCAAACAGACTGCAATTATTCACTCTTTCAGATTCCCTCTGTAAGAACGCATTATGAAATGAGTAGTTCTGTACTCAAAAAATAGGTTTTAATAGAATTAACCTATGATATGTGAGCATTGCCTGCTGTGACATAAAGTAGTTGATTCCTAACAACTTACAGTAATAAAGTTTAATTTTAAATTGTTCTCTCTTTCGCTCTCTCTTTATAGAGTTTTGCTGAAAACACCATGAATGAGTTGCTTGGTTGGTACGGATATGACAAAGTTGAGTTACGAGACTCAGATGACATAGACATCCGCAACTACCCTGATGGAGAAATGCGGCAACACATCTCTGTACTGAAAGGTGAGATCTGACACAAACGCAAAAGTTTATATAAGATTTACACATACTGTTGCATATGCTGCAAAATGTATGGGTCAGTAAGGTTTGTTGTTGTTGTGAAAATAAATGCTTTTCTGGTGTGATCTGAAGTTTGAATAGAGAGAAAAAAAGTTTGCCAAATTCGAACCCGGGTTCACGTTAAAATGAGTACGACGTGCTTTAGTATCTGCGCCACTAGAGCTGATGACAGTTAACCATCTTTTGTAATGTTGACAAGCCCAATCACAATGCGGGTGGGCGGAGTTAATATAAATAGCCTGAAGGCAGGCTATTTGCACTTAGTGTAAATAGACATTACGTATTTTACATTTTTATACGTTTTCTCAGTTTTCCGTTTTTTTGTATTTCGAGCAAATAAATGCAGTTTTGGTGAGCATTAGAGACTACTTTTAAAAAACATTTTAAAAAATCTTACAAACCCAGAACTTTTGCTCTTATATTTCTGCAACCCAGTGCTCTGTTCAGACTTATAGTCTGCATGAAATCACTTTATTTACTTTGCTAGCACACATTGCTAGTCTTGATGGGAGCTATTAATTAATGCAAGGTAATTAACTTTTTTAATCAAAATCTGAACATTTCCTTCCGCTCTGGAATGGCATCCCTTCTCTGATGACGTCAGTTTGACAGCTGGGGCAGAATATCTTTAAACACACCCCTCTAACAATTAGGCCGCTGTGAGTGAGGGACAGAGAGGAGGAGTGCAAAAATAAAACACCACTCTACTCAATATTTAGTTTCTGCTGGAAATACTTCACTTCCCTGAAAAATAGTCGGCAGCAACTTCTGATTCACACAGACTTTAAAATTTAAATTCAGGGAAAGTTTCAGCATCTAACTATACCTTCTGGACCCTCTGAACACTTGACACTAACATGCATATATATATATATATATTTTTTTTTTTTATCATACTATCATCCCTTAATTCCCCATTGGTTTTTTGTAGCAGGTTAATTTCACAAACCTGTTTGCCACCAGAAAGAGCCTAGAGGGAATTCTGGAGCAGTAATAAGACAAAATCCTGACAAGGACTGTCTGATTTTAAATGCTGTTAAAAAGAGAATGCACCGTTAAATTCCTGAACTCTCTCCATCGTTCCCCCGAGAGCCCTTCGATAAACCCACAGCTTTATCTTTGCACCCTCCATGCTGTCTCCTGGCTGGCCTCTGTGCCAGCATTAGGGAGTCTTAAACTGTCATTTTTCTGCCGCCCTGTGGGGAAAGAGAAAGAGATGCGGAAACAATGAGCTGGCTGATTCCTTGCTAAGTCCATACTCCAGCTTCCATTAAAGAAAATGGTGATTTAGGTATTAGGCGGTTTCCAGCAAGCACCACATTTCTCCAACCTACCACGCCTGCCATGTGACGCTGGCCGCAATTACTTTCTGCCGTCAGACAAATCCACAGCCGCAGATTACGATATTTCACTATTGTTGGTTGACGCTGCTGGAAGTGGAGAGATTAGGCGAAGGACAATCAGACTTAATTAACTCGTTTAGCCGTGATCGTCTCTAAACGAGAATGCCGTTAGAGTTACAAATGGGCTTTTCTGCTATCTACCAGTAATCTGTTTGGGTGCCCTTGTTGAATCTTGTCTTATTTGCTGCAGGTGGAGGTGTGTATGTGTAGTATGTCTTCTCTAGACTCTATAAGAGCAATTTTAATCAGTTTTGTGTCATTTTACAAGTCAACAGTACTGTGATGTGTGCGTTTGAGCGATTGCTAGAGCCTCAGGGCCCCAGAGTTGTGAATGATGTGAATTAAAAAAATAATACACTGATCCCGAAGAAAATGTGAACAATTCCTGTAGCTGTAAATATGTAATATTCATACCTAGCTTCACAATCTATCATACTTTTGCAATGTAGTTCTTCCTAGTCAAACAGTACATTAATCAGAAAAAAACATTACTACTACTAATCATTTTTTTTATCCATTCTAAAATTATTGGATAGTGATAAGTGGAAGTTACTTTATGAATCAAAATAGTGCCAGACCTGAATTTGAGCTTGTTAAAACAAATCACAAAACAATCAAAACGTATGTCAACGCCAAAAAAGAAAAAGGTTCAGAGGAAGAGCAAGTTATTTTGATTGAAATTCAAAAAAACATGTTTTTCCTCTTAATAAATCCGTAGAGAACGTCAGCAGGGTCAGTTATGGTTTAATTTTGACTTGAATCGCCATGACAGTAAAACCCACCAATGACATCTCCCACAACAAATATAGATCCCACTAACCTCATGTATTTCACACTGTGACTGATTTGTGAAACATAAACTTGACTTGCCATTACCTCTCTCCTCTCTAGAGAACTCTTTGCCAAAAGCCTCCACAGTGGAGAACAGCAGTGGTTCTCCTCCACACGCCAACAGCTCTGGCTCAACTCCGACATCACGAAATGGAGTGACAGCCGAGGCGTCTGCAAACCCCTCCTCCTCGAAGGAGCACGGAGGCCTGCCAATCATAGTGCCCTTAATCCCGCCCCCTCTGATCAAAGCACCAGCAGGTAAGAAACACAGACAGTATTTGAGTGTCTTACATGCACGGTAGCCGTCATTTTGCCAAGTAAGACATGATCCAGGATCAGCATTTTTTGTTCCTGGATCAACATTACTGTCCAAAAATATAGACTACCCCTTAACCTAACCCTAACCAAAAATATATACCTAAAGTCAGTGGGAAATGATAGCTGGTTAACAAGGGTGTAGAAGCACCTAACCCTGATCATTAGCCTAAAACAGACAAATTATCCCGGAAATCTGATTGGTTGATTGGAATGTTGATATAGGAATATCTTGTACTTGGTGAAATCACGCTCACTTACATGCACACATTCAGCTGAACAAAACTTATGTGTGTTGTTTAATATAATCATGATAATGTACACACGGCGTTTTCATATTTCTAATTCCAGGCTACATACTTCACGTGTTGAGATTTCATGCTGTAGCTTAATGAACTCTGTGTTACTGTTCAAATCTGCATATTTATCAGACTGATAGCGTTAACTGAATAACTTCCAAACATTGAAACTGTACTGTTTTAACCATTTCCCTCAGATCCTGAAGCTAATGTGTGACAATTTCTGCGAAATTGAAACATTAGTGTTTATGAATCTATGCCACAGCTAATGAATTTGCTAAGAGCTGCGACAAAAAAAGCTGTGTTTGCTTTCAAAATTAAATTTGAGATAAAAATCTGCCATATATTGCCATATGATAATAGCAAGAAAACATGTATTGATATGTCGGCTGGTTGAACACAAAAACATGCAGCTGACTAATGTATTCTATGCACCCTGATTCCTAAATAACTCTTAGTCTTTAAATTAATTATCGAAAATACTTTGGCTGCACCTTAATAATATACTTCCCAAATATCTTATAAGTGAAAACATGGTAAAAGAATCATATTATTCAAGGCAAAAAAGCACTCAGAGGACCTTACTACTTTCTGAAGATCATTTCCAGTAGGAACCTTAATTATAAATGTAAATAAAATACAGCTGAGCATGCATTTTGACACTGAGAGTCCACTCTCATTGTTTGATGAAAGTGTGTGCTGTAGCGCATCAGACCAGGGTCATGGTGTCGATGGGACGGCACCATGGTGAGGTGCATCCCTAAACCATTGTTCTGTGCGTTGGTGTATTTGTGCGCGTGTGCCTATGTATGCGTGCTTGTATTTATGTGTGCGTTAATGTGTGTGATGTGGTGAGAAACAGATGGTGTAGACTCGCTAACTACCACAGCAACAGAAGCCAACTCCCCCCTCCCCATCCCCGCCCCTAGCCTGTGGCCCTCTTGAATTATTCATGAGCATGCGCATAGTGACAGAGGGCTTTTGAAGTGCAGGTATGTACTGCTCTACCACCGGATGTTCCACAAACACACACACACACGCTTGCACGAGCCCTCTTAAATTCAGGATTCGGATGGCGCAATGAGGCTGTGCTGAGGAAAAACAAACAGAATCGCCCTGGCGATGGTTTTATATTCGAATGTTTGTATTTTGAGGGTTGTAGAGGAACACTTTGAGTCTTTGTTGCTCTGTATGATGCAGTTAGTTCTTTTTATATCTTTATATACTTAATCTTTTTATGCACTTTTTCCCGCCTGCTGAATCTGAAGACATCTTTACAGGATTTAAGGCTGCTCTGTCTCTTCTCATAATTAAGTGTAAAGAAGAACTATATTAGTCTGGGATGGCATAAGGTTAGCTAATTATTACAGAATGTTACTTTTTGAGTGTTATTCCTTTAAATCATAAATTACTTCTTGTACTTTTTAAACAGGAAGTTTGCATAAGTGTCAAATAGGTCTCCTCGTTCCTATTTTTTACTATTGGTTAAGCTAATTAGGCAACTTAAACAGATTGTACTTTTCTAGGAATGAAAAAATCTTGATTTTTGGTTCTTTGCTCTGAGCGCATCTTCTTGTGCTGGTTAGTTTGATTTGATTGGTCAGACGTGGATCTGATTAATGAAGAATGTTGTATGTTTAGCATATGTTTAGGATAATTAGGAATCTTAAAATATAACTTGCTCATTACAAAAGAAAGAAGAAACAGAGAGAGGGGTGAGAGGAAAGGTTAAGTCTAATGGGCAGGCATTTTCTCTCAGATTTATCTGATCATTAAGCAGCTGCTGGAGGGGGAGAGTGTTAAAGATCTCTGAGGAGAAACCATTTGACATGGGCAGACGCATTCAAATGATCACATACTAAATCTTATGTTACATTCTTACAAAATGCAAACTTCTGAAAGCACCAAAAAAAGTGAGCAGTTTTCTATTGTGGCGGTGTCAATTGCGTTTGAATCAACTGGCTTGGTGTGTGTCTTTGTGGCCCCAGAAGCTCGCTCACCCCCATTCCCAAACACACTCACATATGCTCGCACTTCAAACACCCAGGCCCGAACACTTGTGCCCGCAAGCTTCTAGTTGTTAGTGGAGCATGATGGGAAAGATCTAACATCATGTGGCATGCGCTGGGATGTAGGCAGATTGACGGAAGCACACACACTAGAAGTATACAAACGTATATAGTCAAGATGTGTGTGGGGTGATGCATGATGACAGGTTTCTCTTAACCCCTTGTGGGCTTTGTGTTCAAACACCCAGAGTATGTGTGTTTGTGCATTTATATACTGCCTGTCTTTAATATGTTGGTGGTGGATGAATCAGTGTTGACAAATAAACTGCTGTTGAGAATATTATCTGGTAAATGATGTCTGGTATATAAACATGAATTGCAAAGGCTCTTTAGTCTATCCTTCTTCTTGATAAAAATAATATAAAAGATACAATGCTTGTTTAGGTGTGTTCACATATGCTGATGTGTTTGAATTTATAACAGTGGTTTATGTTGTATGTGAAATTTTGCTGTGTTTCAAAAAAGCTGACTGAATAGATATTTTAACATTCTTTTTCTCTCTTTCTCAGAGGAGGACACCTCCAATGTTCAGATCATGTGTGCGTGGTGTCAGAAGGTGGGAGTGAAGCGTTATTCTCTTAGCATGGGCTCTGAACTGAAGAGTTTCTGTAGTGAGAAATGCTTCGCTGCTTGTCGACGTGCCTACTTCAAACGCAACAAGGTAAATGCCCAGTCTCCGCCTCTTCCTGTCCCCTCAGCCAATCAGGCTCCTTCTGTCTGATGTCACTTCTTCTGTTCTTCTCTAACCTTCATTGTTACTAAATTCTCTGGCTCAAAACATTAAAATTCGTAATTTTTTCTTTTCATTTTGAATACATCTCCGATAGTGACAGGTTTGAAAGAAGCAGGTATTTATATAGTAACTCTCATAAGTCATTTTCCCATAAACAGCGGAATATTTCTAGAGGTCGTTGTTGTCAGCTTAAACAATAATACATTTTTAATTTTCATCTATTATTGTTTGTACTTCACTGATATTTTTGAACATGGTCGGTTCACAAAGACAAGCTGATGGCATGAGTCATTTCTACTATGCTATACATTATAACTGGATAAAAATATTAAACTCAAAATTTTAAGGATGGGGTAATATTGGTTTGTTTCTTTTAACATATATCACTTTACATCATTTTTTATTTTTATATTATTTAAAGAATATTTCATTTCTTTTACTAATCTAGCATAATTTTGTTGACAATTAATTTAATGGATTTCATTAAATAATCTTGATTTTTGTGATATTAGCTGGTTTCTCTCAATCCACCCTGTTTGAAAAACTGCATAAATTACAAACGAACGCGCAGTTTATTTTGTTTCCATCCTGTTCATTTTCTTGCAATTATGTAAATAATTGAGATTTACCAGTGCATACCTCTAAAAGTCTTTTAAATAGATATTTCCTTTACAAAAAACAATATTTTGTTTTTTATTTTATTACAGAACACAAAAAGTACAGCACAGCGTAACAGCAGTGAACCTCATTTAGATTTAGACCTCATGCTCAGAGTGAGACAGATATTGATTGTGTGTTTTCTCTTCTATCTAAGCTTGGATATGTGAGGAATTGCAGTGTAAGTATACTGTGTTTGGATTTCTCCTCTCCTCGTGTGTGTTAGAGACTCTCTTGTACACTTATTCACACACTGATGGAACTCATAACATCATGGACGCATGCAAACACACTTAGGCACATACACATGCACACAAAAGCACACACACTTGCATACACACAAATACACCATCACACATGCATTTTTTCACAGACAAGAGTCTCGCATGCATGCGTACACACTCCCACATGCATGCATGTTTGTTCACAGCCACCCCTTGCTTAGTGTGTGGTGTGTTTGAGGACAGAGTGGACAGCATGAACAGACCAACAAATATGAGCTTTACTGGCACTACTACACACACACACACATATAAACCTAAATGCGTACAGTAGTCTGTGTCACTTACAAAAACATGTGGATACACAAAACTGACATTTCTATACATTTCATAAACTGTTGAGCAGTGTAGATGCCCAAGGGCGTAGAGCTAACAGATTTGCATCAAATGTATAAAAATACATTTAGATAAAATACATTTTATTTCTTTGTTGTAAAAATCATAGGTTGTACAGGTCATACGTATTATTCACATAGCTTTTGTGGAACTAATATAAAGAAATTGCATATAGATGTGCATGCGCATATATATTTTGATACTGAAAATGCCTACTTTTTTAATGAAAGAAATTCAAGAAATAAATCAGAAAATGAAATAGTGAGAAGTAAGAAGTGTAGGTTAAAAAAAAGAAAAAAGAATCCCTACACAAAAATAGAAAATGACTGAGTTCACAACAACTTTTAGGAACTGGTTATATTCATACTTTTGAGTTATATCTCACCTCAAATTGAAAACAACAAACAAATACAATTATAAAAGCCAATTATATTTTGGTGAAAAATTAATGATTAAAAATTAAAAAGCTGAACATTAATTAAGCACCCTAATTTTGATTATTACCGTAGTGAAAAAAATTCTCATTCTCATTACTGTTTAAAAAAACATGATGCGTTATTTAAAGTATACAGTATTTATATATCATTGTAATATTTATTATATCTGCTGATTTATGCTGATTAAAAAAAAAAAAGTGACCTGGACAGATTCTCTTGTTTTTAATAAAGTAATTTTGTGTAGATTAAATGATGGGAGGAATGGCCGGGATATGTTTTTGTGAGATTTAGTCAAATTTAACCCTGTTAAATTCACACTAGAGCATATGGTTCTGTAGTAAAATTTCCATTTTCCATGTTTTTATTGAAATTTTTTTTTATTAGAATTATTTTTAAAGTCCAGATTTTGGTAATTTATTTACTTGTGTATAATAAAGAGAACACTGTGTGCTGAGTGACGTCATCTGACACGCAGTCAGTGTAGTCTGTGATTATTATAGTGTAAACTGTGAGGTCGTTTTGGCACGTCTGTAGACGTTCGGATGCTGTATCTGGTTCTCTGAGGAGACGCGTCTGTGGAATGCCAAACGAACGTCTGGCAGGAGCATGTTCATTTAATCCCACCAATCATAGAGCTGTTTACTTCACTCCTTTGACGATACTCCTGGCGTCCTGCCACCACTGCGACTCCACCTTCATTTTTATAATTCATTAAGATGGGGAAACTCTATTGCACTCTAAGATTATATTTTTTCTATGTTGTCATGTACACCACAAGGTCAGGTGCAAAGATAAGCAGTATTGTGTTTGTGAGTGTGAAATAAGACACTGGGAGGGGCTGTGGGGCGGTGGGTCTGCTTGCGGTCTGGTGTTACTGCAGTAAATATCTGCAGCTGCTACATCTGCAAAACTCAAAACGGAAAAAGAGAAAGCATGCACGTGCATACGTATCTTTATCATCCCACCGGCCCACCTCGGGTAGTAAAATATCCTCACACCAGCTGCTTCAGGTGATTATAATTCCTCCCCATTAAAGGTGTGTGTGTGTATTTGTTTGTGTGTGAATAAGGAGTGTCCTCCTCAGAGGAAATGTGGTAAACCTCTGTCAGACGCACACACACACACATAGTATTGTTATTGTATTGTGTTTATTGTGTCAGACGGTGGGCTCATTTTACACTGTCCAAATCCTCAGATTTGCATGTGTGTGTGTGTGTAGGTGCTGAGCTAATGAATTTTGACAAGATATTTTTAGCCACATGAAACCTTAGAGTAACTGAATATTTGGAATACAGAGAAGTGTGCCCATATATGGTGATTTGTTCTGGACTGAGGTGAACAGGGGCCTGTTCCATAAAACAAGTTTACCAAATAAGCCAGGCTTATGGCAGATAATACAAATTAACTGGCAATAAGTCAGACTAAAATAAGTCAGACTATCTGCCATAAGCCTGGCTTATTTGGTAAACTTGTTTTATGAAACAGGCCCCAGGACTGAAATGTATTTGTGATGAACAAGGCTGAATAAGTACAATCAACTGGGGTCAGTCTAACTCGGTAAAGTGAGAGGTTGTTGCAGTGTAGCTTTAGTGGCAAACTGTATGATCAAAAGAACATATCAGAGACTTTGGCATAGAACGTTTTAATGCCACGCATCACTATCAAAAACGTAGTCATTAAATCTTAAAAAAAAGTTGCATACTGTGTTCTTGACATCTTTTGGGCATGGGATTTCTTACAGTTATTCTGAATCACTTCTAGAATGAGACTTTTTCTCAAAATGGAAAGGTCTTTGAACATTTCCTTGTTCTCACAATATTATCATTTTTTTATCAGTTTAAAAAAAGGGTATCTAATTTGTGCACAATAAATTGCATAATAAAGTTGTAGAATGCTAAAAACAACAACACACAAAAAAAGAAAGAAAAAGATCCCAACGGAACACATGCTGCAGAATATATTTTATGGAAACTACGATAAATGTTTTTGGGATTTAATTAATAGAAAGATTAGAAAGAGCATTATATCAAATTAAAAAAACTAACAATGGTTCACATTTTCTGATTATTATAAGCAATGCATTTACTTATTGAACTGCGGTGTCTTTTATCATATTGCCTAATTTTATAAAAACAATAAGCAGCTTTGAAGTTAATTTACCATTAAAAGAAGTCTTTACCTAAAATGGCAAGATAGCCTTGAGTTAATAATTGCTTTAGTACATAATAATGGTAATCATTAGGTAACATTACGAGCAACACATGGTATTACCATTGATGCAGAAATTGCCAGTGTTCTCAAACTGTCCGAATGAATTTAACCAAAATGTTTGCATGAAAGAAAGAGAGAGAAAACACTGAAGAAAATGTGAACCTCAGTACAGGACACCTAGAAGAAGCAACCCTTTTTTAACAGTGAAGCAGACGGACACACACCCAGACAGACAGATCGTTTGTGCTTCATGCCATAAAAATGGAATGAAACAGAATTAAACGTAACTCTGCCAATAAGAGCAAGAATAAAGTGGAGTGTAGACTGAATGGCCATATGCTGTGTGTGTGTAAGTGAATGTTCTTCGGTATTTTGTTGTGAGTCAGCATGCAGAGTGATGTTCAGCTCAGATGAAGCGAGAACAAAACTATAATGAAAGACAAAAAGATACAAGCTGAAGAAGCATAGTAAAGCCTAAAGTCACCTACAGTACATTATGGACACAGTCAGTGATCAGCAACTAAACATACAAAATAATGTCTTTGTTTGAGGGCTAGGTCTCTACATTTAAGGGACAGAAAATACCAATCACTGGAAATGTGTGCGCTGGATCTTACTCAGTTACTAGCATCCTTTTCTTGACTTTTAACATTAATTAACTCATCTACTGTTTCATTCATGCTTCATTCTGTCTGTGCTTCACTCCTGCACTGTGTGCCTGTGTGTGTGTGTGTGAGTCAGGAGAAATTGTAACTCTCCTAAATGTTAAATTTGATTACAGTGTTAAAATCTGCCTGAGCGTAAATTATCAGCCAGTAAATGGTGATGTTGATTTATATACACATATCTCATTAACACACTCATAACAAATGAGAACATTCATACATCTATAACCAGTAAGTTACTGCAGGCTTACAAACCTGCAACTTATTTATTCATTCCTATTTTGAACTCTAGAGTACAGTTTCTTTGTCTCTGAAACAAACTCTTTAAGCTGTGTGTGTGTTGAAGCTATTGGGCCTCTGCTTCCTCTTGTTGCCATGGCATTGTGACTCACGGTGCAGGGTGATTATTTCATAGCTTCTAGCCAGGAGAACAAACATACACACTCTCAAATCACAAGTCTCACACATACATAGACTTGGCCACTCTAGCCACTCGCATATTAGCGGACACACGCAGGGCAACATGTCAGAGCAGTGGAAAAATGCTTATATACAGTTAATGAGTTACCATCAACTAATAAATGCATTGCTTCACCCATATGACATGTATAGATGGATGTGTGTGTGGGCGTTTCAGAATGTGCCTCACATGTGTTCCCATCGCTGTCCTTGGAGAAGCACATTTTACCTGGCAATGTGCAAAAGGCACATAAACACACACACACACACACACACCTGGGTTGGGTTGTGTGATGCCCAGATGGTGGCTGGCAGAGATGTGGTTAAAATGCTAAAGCCCAGGTGGCATAACACACACTGCAGCAATTTGGGGCATTTTTTTTTACCATACGGAGGCACACAGTTGTCTTCACATACACTATCGAGCACTGCAGTTTTTGGTTACTTAATAAGCCATAAGGTTCAGTGAGTTTTGTGAGTCTGCATGTGGCTTCATCTGTGATTGTGTGTATGAAAAAGGCTTCACAGTGCAAATGAATGGCGCGTGTGGTTATTTCTTAGAGCACCATCATGCCTCAAGTCATTAAGACTGCGGATATGCCATTTGTGTGAGTGTTAGAGAGTATGCAGCCTCATTAGTGCTATATGTAAATGAGTTGGCTCAAGTCCAGAGGGGTCACAGACACTACACAAAATAAAGACCGAAGATGGCAAAAGTGTGTGTTTTCGGAGACTGATGTTCTTCAGTGAGGTGTTTGTCAGCTGTGGCCTTCAGGTGCTCAGAGACAGAATAAAGCTTAGAGAATATGAAGGACACACTATAAAAATCATTGTTTCTTAATTATTTCAGTGGTACTTTTCTTTTAATTGTGTTGAGTATTTCAGCCTAATTTTCTAGAATATGTCTGAATTATTTTTTCCCAGTTTTTAATTGCGATATTTCAAGTTTTTCAATCTACCATACTAATATATAACCTTGGATTACTGAATCTGAATGTAGACACACACACACACACTAAATGTCTCTATTTTCTATATGTCTATTCAGGTCAGCACATGTTGTTTTTTATTCTCTCACTCCATTTCCTCATTCACATCATTCTTTCTTTCTTTTCTACATCTGTTATGTGTGTGTTTATTTTTCAGTTTTGGCCATGCATAAAAAGGGACATTATGTTTTTCCTTTAGGCCAGAGAGGAGGAGGGCGTTCCACACCACAGCTTGTCCAAAGACACGCCCAGACTTGTCCTCAAGACAAACAGCGATGTGCTTGTAAGATATAAACCATTTAACACCCCAAAATTAGATATGTAGAAACAGCAAATGCATATTGATTAAGATGATTTAGATTTTAGAAAGATTGTGTGATTGTGGCCATGTGTCAAAGTCTTAAGTCTTAATATGAAGTTACCAATACATCTGTCTGTAATTTGTCCAAATATCAAAATTAATCATGGTTTGATGGCAAATAACCATCCATGGTTTCATGGTTTTTTGCTACACTAGCCATAGTTTAATCGTGGTATTGGTAGCTAAACTGTGGTTTTACAAATCATCACCTATACGTCAAAAATACAATACAATAATTTTACAATAATAATAAAACCATGGTTAATTTTTTGTAAGGACTGTTTTGGCATGCATTTTTTTTAAATTGTGACATTATTATTAGTAGGGATACACTAATAAAAATATAATGAATGTTATTATTTAAGGTATTAGAAATGACATCATTCAAAAATAAAATCAGTCATTTTAAATGCTACACATTTATATAACAATCACAATATAATATATAACATTTCAGTAAGAAAATTTAACAATTTTAAGATTTACAGTATATTAAGTGTTATTTAATCATTTATGTTAGACAAACATTATATATATATATATATATATATATATAAACGTTAATCATAAAGATTAACATTAACATTGATATCTATGAAATATCTACTATTGTCCACTAGTTGATGTAACACCTATACATCCAAATATTGGCAGTACATCCTTAATTTGTATGACATGACAAAACTAATCAATATTTTGAATAATAAATGTTTTTACATATTTTTTAAGCTTTAATATATTTCTTTATGCGTTACAGTAATTAATATTTTGTCACAATTATAAACCTGATGACTTCTCTATGTGTTTTCCTGTGGGGAGGAATCTGACTCATAAATTCATAAAGACTTAACACTTGACACAAGACTTGTCAAATCACACATTTAAGACTTACTCAGGACTCTACTTTATTAGCTGTAGAAACAGTTTATTTCTTTCTGACATTCCATATTTCATGTTTTTGTTTGCATTGAATGTTACTGTTTTCCACATGAATGGACAAGTGGGGTATGTGCATGTGTGAGTAGATGTGTGAGTGTGTGTGTGTGTGTGTAAAATCAGCATATGGCTGGTCGAGAACAGACACATTCTGGGGTCAGAGGGTGTGCGTGATGGGAAAAGAAAAGCATTAGCACAGAAACTTCCTCTCTAACGGTGAGTTGGCAGCCGTACGTTAGCAGGTAATTACAGTAAAAGAGTGTACAGCTACTCGCAGCATGGTTACGGACATCGGCTTAACGGCCACAGCAGAAGTAAATGACAGTAATTACCTCTCAAGCATGTTAGAGAGAGAGAGCAAAGCAAAATAAGGGTGAGTGAAAGATTAAGAGAAAGAGAGAGACAGAGGAGAGAAGCGAGCGAGAGAGAAAAGAAGTCCATTAGGGTAATGTGCAGTAAAATTTCTCTTAGAGAGCCATGACTCGTTAAGTGGTCTCCATCTGTCTCGCTTTTTAAACTCAGGAAAAATGAAAATCATTTATAATTGAGAATATCCAGGCACGCCTCGAGCTGGTTTGTGCATGTTAACTGGCATGGTCAGAGCTCCTGCATCTGAAACAGAGCGAAGGCTTCATTACAAAATCACATTGATTCATGAATGAGTGGTGTCTGTCAGCCTTGTTTTCCTCTGCATCATCCTGCGGCGGATAGCTTCTTTAATATCAAATCGCTTCAGGTAATGCGCTAAAGATTGGATTACCGATTCAAAGGCAGATGTACGTTTGTTTTTAGATTCTCTAATTGATCGCATTTATTTGATCTCTTTTGATTTGCTCTAAACGGATACGTTCATTAATGACTATTCCACTGTAAAAATATCTAAACATCCTTAAAACAAGGCAAATTTAGTTGAGCAGCAAAAGTAATTTCATAAGACTTTCTTCTGAGAATATACATTTGAAATAAATTACCCACTTGTTTTAAACATAAACTTCATTATGAAATAGCATAAAATAATTGTGCTGTACAGCAAGAATCACTGTGGGGTAAAAAGAAAAAAACACTTTCCAAGATATATTCTCTGAAAACAAATCTTGTTTTATGCAGTTATCTAACTTAAATGTATTCTATTTTAATATGTCTATTTTTACTGGAAAACAAGGTTATGAAAACAGATTGAGAAACTATATGGAAGTATGCGTTACTGTGTTATGTGAGTATGTATGCAAGTGTGTCTGCGAGCCTCTCTCTCTCTCTCACACTCTCTCTCTTTATCCGTGTGATGAATGTCCATCATTGACAGTGGTGGCATATGATAAATGCCTTCATTATCTTCAGTGGAACTCTGGCTTTGGCAGTCAATTCACTAGTCTTAAGAGAAATCTCTGTCTCTGCAGTCTGCTCAGGCAGGCCCGAGGCAAATCATATTCAGATTCGGATTCAAAAGCGGTATTGGCATTATAATCAAAGTTTTAAATTGCCAATGCATTAGTAAACAGTACACACATTTGGACACAACACATATCAACAGAAGCATGCATAGGGCTTTGTAGCTATTGGATTTCCACTGTGTTCAGCTTGTGTAGCCCAAGAGTGTCATTTTTTTCTACTTCATTTTGGGGCAAATTCAAGAATGTAGGACATTATCGTGTAGTATTTTGGCGTGAAACATGCCTGCTTTTTATGTTAATTAGGCTTATTATAGACACTAATAATAATAATTATACCACAAGCTAGCACTCAGAAACGTTTCACAAGTATTTGGGTGTGTTTGCACCATTACTTAATTTGCATAAAGCTTTGGTAAATTGGGAGCTAAAACAACTGAAACAGTGCATGCAAACGAACAGCGCAATTCATTCTTTGTGAATTCCCCATTCTGTGTGCAGTTAGTTGCATATCCAGGTCTGTCTTTGTCTACCTGTCTGTCTTTATGACAAGCCAATGTTTGCAAATCTCTTTCTATGTACTCTACTCGCCAGGCCTGAGGCAAATTTTCTGCACTCAACTACTTTGACTGACCTCCTCTCTGGAGAGTGACAGCCTTATCAACTCCAAGACAGTTTTGTTGAGTGGTTGGACAGACATAACTATCCTGGCAGAAAGAGTGTAAGAAAAAAGGAGTGAGACAAAGGCAGTGTTCAATCATTTAGTAATACTTCTTTCTTACAGGATAATTATGTCGATGCTCACCTTTCTATGATTTGGCCTGTCTATCCCCCCTGTTAAGTTATTCAATGTGTAAGCCATACACATTATATCCTTTAATTACCCAGAGTTCCCAAGTACTGTCTTACTTTCACATGCACGCGCAAACCACATTTTCTGTCTCACAGGTTTAAGCCCCTCGTTGCTGTCTGTCGTCACTGTCTTTCTGAGTTAGTGTCACCTGCAGTGCCACAAAATACACACTCACATACACACACTCAAAATCCACATGCATAATTGCCCCTTGAAGGGAAAACCTTTTAGTCGTGGCTGTCAGAGTTTGACCCTACAGCTTGCCTTGGGCAGCTGACTCCTGACATCCTGTAATGAGTGTGTCTGTGTGTGTGAGGATGCATGTGTCAAAAATACAGAAAGTCAATGTGTTAGGATGAGTTAGAGAACAATAATAAAAGAAATACCCATTAAATACCCCTTTTA